>ML390423.1:0-83540 GCA_005239525.1 Nicotiana knightiana | reverse complement strand
CAAATCCCCCCCCCCCCCCCCATCCTCTTGTGTGGTGTTGAAGTATAAAACATCATATGAGGCGGATGCCACATGGCATGCCACCCCAGCGCCCTAATCCACATATTAAAGACTAAAATTTGAAATCCAATATTTTTCATGGTAGCGGTAATGGTGGCAATAGTGGCGGAGGGGAAGACAATTTTAGTGGTGAAAAAAGAAATAGAAGGGAGGGATAAAATGGGTTAGGGGTGCTGAGGTGGCAAGTCATGTGGCATCCACCTCATCAAATGTTAGTGCCATGTAGGATTGGATGTCCACTTTGGACAAACTTAACGAAAAATGGATATATTTGAACCAATAGTATAACGATATGGGAATACATGAACTCAAAGTATAGCGAATGGTACATTTAAACCTTTCTGATAATACAGTGGTATATTTGGCCCTTGTCCATTAATAATAATGTGTAATTTTTATTTCACTTTACTATACAAGAAGGAAGATGAAATGCGCCACTCCAGAGAAACGAAGCCCAAATAGCATTTGGGCCTGCTTCGTCAATGAAAATCCATAAGGGATTTCTGGGATTTTTGAAGCTTCATTATTTATTTGGACTTTATGAGATCGTGAAATTTCTCGATAATACTGTGTAATTCATCACCCGTCAAATTTTTAGGATAAAATAAGTACTGACTGTTCCCTTAATAGCAGTCCTAAGAATGGCTATTTGTGCACTTCACCTGGGTATCAGCACTCCGTTAATCCAAATGCGCGCCGCATAAGGCCCATTAAGGAGAAGCACTCCCTAACAGGATTTTTTCATTTTTATAACTCGAACTCGCTAATCTGATTAAGGATAAAGGGATACTATCCATTCCACCACAATCTTTAGTTGTATCGGTACAACACTACAAGTCTACAACCTTATTCAGTTGTTTAGATTTGTTGTGCAAGGTTTTGTATCAAAACATAAAATCAAAGGTACGTCAAAAGGGTATTCAAGTAAAGCTTTAACTATTAAAAAAAAAAAGCATGCCAAAGTAATGCAGAACATTCAGATTTTATAATATTTCTAGTCGAAGTTGGTACCGCCCCTGTTCACTTCAGCATGCAAGGAACACCTTCGGGAAGAATCAAAGTTTTTCTTCTCTCTTGTTGCCGAGTCGAGGGGGCTTAGTTGGTACAAGGCTCTAAAAGAGTTTTCTTCGAGCGAGCAATCTTTCTATTTTTTTTGTTTTGAATAACCTCCCTCTCACTTCGTTCGAGCTGAATTAAAGAAATTGAATGCCCCAATGTCGGTGAATAAAAAAATATACATTCAACCATCGTCAATCGTTCTATACAAATATAAACACTCTGAAAAAGAACCTCAAAATTACTAGGTATATATACTAAAAACTATTTCCTCTGACTTTGTTAAAATAATTACTCTCCCAAATGGGAGGTTATAGGTTCGAAACACCTGCATGATTTTTTGGTCAAGCTTGTCACACAAAATTTGTATAGTGCGGTTTATCTCTTCAATGTAATGTGCAAGCTATTGCACTGTAACAAGATTTACCCAGAGCACATCCGAAGGCTAGCGACTGCGAATTCTCTAATTTATTTACCCAGAGCACACCCGAAGTATAATGACCGTACATTCCCTACTTTAATGAAAAGCATAATTACTTCAAGTCTTTATCTGGGGAACAATTGATCAAGTTGGATTGTACTCAATCACATGCAAGTTTGATTCTTGCATTTAAAATTATCCAGACTACATTTGCTGGCATGTCATAATCTTGAACCCTAGGACCCTTAATTGGCAACTTGCTTATGTTAAATATTAAAATAATGTGATTTTTTTGTGGGGTTTTAAAGCATCTGGTCATTATTTCTTCATATATATTAATTAATTGTTATAGGGACTCGATGTGAAATACAGTCCAAGGAATAATACAGAATGTTGGAGCAACTTGCTTGAAAAATGAAATATGTTGCCCTAGAAGATTTCTAAAACTAATATGAAGAATAGCACGACGCTTGTATTGCTCTCCCATTATTCCGTTTTCACGGTTTAAGTGGCTCTTACTTTGCTTGCCGCTACTACAAGAATCACTTTCACTTTCTTTTTCTCTGGCTACTAATTAAGATGTTTCCATTCGTCAGGTTATCTCTTGTCTAGCCATGGATTCAGCAGTAGTTCGTGAAAAAACAAAAAACTAAATATATCCACGCACTACTAGAAATTCGATAAAAACCGACCAAGGTCGACCGACCAACTTTGGTCGGTCATAAAAACTGGCCAAAAATCCGACCAATTTTGGTTCGGTTTTCTTTGGCGCAAAAATGCGGGAAACTATTATTGAGTCTCGCGAAATTTATTTTTCAAGAAATCGACCAACTTTGGTCGGTTTTCAATTAAAATAAATAAAAATTAATATTAAAAAATGACCAAAATTGGTCGGTTAATTCGGTGGTCATTTTAAAAAATCGACCAACTTTGGTCGGTAATTTTATTTTTAATAAAATCGACAAACTTTGGTCGGTTATTTTCATGCGAAAATACAATTAAAGAGTATAAATCATATAAAAGACAGTCTTAAAACAAAATACACCAGTGGTCTAATGGTATAATAGTATCCTGTCACAGTACAGACCCCGGATCGATTCCCAGATGGTGAATCTTTTGATTACATAATTAAAATACCGACCAACTTTGGTAAAAAAAAACCGAACAACTTTGGCCGGTTTTTTTTTTGCAATATTTTTTTTTTGAATTTAATTGACCGACAAAAGTTGGTCGGTAATTTCCGACAAAAGTTGGTCGGTAATTTCCGTCCAACTTTGGTCGATATGCCTTTCCAACATCTAAAATACCGTCCACACGTAAATGGTCGCGTTTTGGACGGTTATTGGCCATTACCGACCAAAGTTGATCGGTTTTTACCGAATTTCTAATAGTTACGTATACAATATGAGAAATACGTAATTGTATTGAACTTTTAAGACAATTATTTAATCCTATATCTCCTGTTGCATTAATCAACGATTATGTGATGTATATTTCACATTATAGTTAACATAACTGCAGTAGGGTTGTGAGGTGTTTGTCTTTGTGATTCTTTCAATGTTTTCATTTAGCTCGAACCTTTTTTTTCTTCCTTGCATAATTATAACAGGTTAATTTCAATTGTTATGTCCATATTATTGTATCTATTATACTTATGAAATTATGAATTTTAGATTTTATATTTTATAAAAAATTGTAACTTCCGCTTTATGTTTAAGTTATGTGCACGTTGAAAATGTTGGGTTCAGTCTGAACGATGAAACTCATATTGCACCTGCATCTGCCATCTAATCAGAAGCTCCAAAATTATATAGGACACTTCGGTGCTATTATTGATTTTTTTAGCTCGGTAACAAAATTTTGTAAAAAAAATCCTACAAGAATTTTAAAACATGCAGTAGTTATGGTAATCGTCAGGATTTTAGCTCAAAAGTCTAACGGATCACCAGAATTTTTTAACATTATGGCGGAGTATTGTTGATTGTTAAAGTATGAAGTTGAAAGTTTTTCACAAGTTGTACTATCCAAAAAGGAAAATATAGAGGCTCAATTATTCTAATTAGGGGTGGTCAAACCGAATCGGAAAATCGCATCAAACTGAAAAACTAAACCAAATCGATTAAAAAATTCGACTAGGTTTGGTTTCACTTGGCTTGGTATTGAGTAAAGAAATCTGAACCAAGCCGACATATAAATATATAATTTATATATATATTTTTAAGACTTTATATTGAATTTTTTTTTAAAATATTGAAATATTTTGAATCCTCTCATGTGTTAACCTTGAAAGCGTACATTAACGAAAATTATTATAGACGACGACTAAGAAAATAACTATCATATATTACTACAAAAATTCTCTCATTAGAATATTTTAATAGATCATATGTTTATCAATTTTTTCAATATTTCCTAAACATATATTCACTTATCAAATCTTTATCTATAACTTTACAAAGTAAGATTGGAGTAATATTCATGTAACAAAAAGAAAAACTGAAAATCTGAAAAACCCGACAAAACCGAACTAATCCAAACCAATATAGTTGATTTGATTTGATTTTAATAAAAACCAAACCAACTCGATCCATATACCCCTCTAATT
This sequence comes from Nicotiana knightiana, assembly GCA_005239525.1. Classification (NCBI taxonomy): domain Eukaryota; kingdom Viridiplantae; phylum Streptophyta; class Magnoliopsida; order Solanales; family Solanaceae; genus Nicotiana; species Nicotiana knightiana. The sequence goes on along the minus strand of ML390423.1, from coordinate 79,398 downwards.
CTAAGTTACGTAAAAAAGGTGATGATTTTGCTTGACAGTACAAACCACATGATGCAGCTGATATATATAAATTTGTAAAGACTTGTAATATTACTTTAAGAGTTAGTACAAGTTTTCAATTAGTGCTCACTTTTTTTGGTTTTCCATTCAGTTGTTCGGTATTTATATTGGAACTCGATTATATTCGGATTCGTGCCGCATAAGGCTCCATTCGGGAGGAAGCGCTCCCCATCAAAGATTTTTTTATACTCAGGGTTCGAATCCGAAACCTCTGATTAAGGGAAATACAGTCTCATCTATTGCACCACATCCTTTGGTGGTCAATTAATGCTCACTTGTTACATCTTACATCTTGTTTCAAATCGTTCAGTACAGCAAAGAAAGTAAGGAGTCGAACTTAATTAAATAAATAATTGTAGAGTACGAACTTAGATATTTTTCCAAATGTGTAAAATACGAATTTATATAGTTCATTCCAATTTTATCTACTTCTACATTTATATATATATATATATATATATATAAAGACGTTTGATGCTTGGGATCTTAAGTTTTTATAACATTTGTATGTCTATAAAATTTATGAAACTTGTTGTCTTAAATATATCATAATATTTCTGGGACTATAAAAATTTCTTATTACAGAAATATAAAAATGTACAATTTTTTTAAGCAAACTAATAAGGAAGAAATACGAAAAGAGTAACATATTTCACATACATTTCTACTCAATGTTGATCTTAGGCAAGGCACCATCAATGAGTATGGCGTTATGCTCGCTCTACCCTTAAATAGATGTCTTCGATTTGAGCAACAAGAAAGACGAATTTCTTGAAGCATTTTACATCCCTTAATGGATTTATCGGGCGTGAATCAAAATTAATTGGATCAGTAAATTTATAAATATCGAAATGTCTAAAGAGAAAAGGATATTAGGGCAAATGAAGCATTTCCATTTTTGGTAATAACCACGTCGGGAAGAATCAAACCAATTACTTGAATAATACTGAATTGAGAAAAGTTCAACGCCACACATTTAGGCTTGGCTTAAGCAGTGGCGGAGCCACATGCACCCGTTGACACTCTTTCGTCGGAAAATTACACTGTTTAGCTAGGTATTTTTAAAAAAATATGTATATATATTATAAAATAATACTCACGGACTTCTCTGTGAGTTTGTTTCTTTATATTTTGATTCCCCTTAATAAAATTCCGGCTTCGCCACTAGGCTCAAGGACATTGTCCAAAACTTTACTCAATATACCTTCAATATTAAGGACTTGAACATGATTTTCACTTGAAAAAAAAAGTTAAAATATTTCTTTTTAGTAAAACCGTTAATTTATTTGAAATTTTTATCTCTGTCTTATTAATATTTTAAATACTTAATGTAAAACTTGAGAATCAAGTATTCAAGCAAGACGTTTTCGTTAGGCCATACACAATAGTATATTTCACTTTGATTTTTTATTTATTTTTTAACTTTCACTTTGAAGTTCAGTATTTGTAAATTGGTTTGGTCATCAGACATTGGGATTTGGAAATACTGAAATTCAATATCTGAAATACTAAGTCAATAATAGGAAAAGAGTATTTCAAGCAAAATAATAATCTTTAAATTCAATATACTCACTTTGTCAAGCTCAACCCAACAATTATGTTCTATAATTTCTTCAATTAAATCAATCCAACCACAAATAAACAATGGGTTGGACTTGTTGGAAAAAGAAGGAAGAAGGAAAGAAAGAAGAAGGAAAAAGGAAGGAAAGAAAGAAGAAGAAAACTATTCTGATGGAAGTCTAAATTTGTTATTTCCCTCTCCTGATTTATGTGATACTTTTCGTTTTTCGAAATTCTAACCTTTTTAATTTTGATCATGTATTTGAACATAGAATTTTTAAGTTATTCGAAATAAAATTTACATATTTAAAGACAACATATAAAGTATTATAAGTCACAATAATTAATAATTTAAAATATCTAAGAGGCATATGACAATATTGCAGTCAAAGAATAAACGGAGAAGGGTCTGATCTGCCCCTCTACTATCATCAATAGTTTAAAAAAGTCCTCAGTTATACTATTAGGACATCCCAACCCCTGACGTTATACTATCATACATATATGCCTTTATTTTAATGGAAGGGCCACGTGGCAGGCTTAAAAAGCATCTGGGTAATTTTATAACTGGTCCGACCCAACTCATTACCCAACCCGACCCTAACCCCTACCGGCCGCCACCCTCAAACCCAGAGGAAACCAGCTAGCCAATGACTTAACTCCTCCATTCTAGAGCCGCCCACGCCTCCCTTACATAAAAAAACCAACGACGCCACCTCCATACACAAACGCCCAGCACCCTTCTACACCTCTGCCGTTCTTTCTTCATCAACACCATAACCGCTGCTTTCCGCCGTCGGCCTTACCCCTCACTGCTCTTCTTTTTCTTGGACACAAAAACAAAAAAGGGACAAACCCTAGAGACCCCAAAGCAGCCGCCAGCCCCCTCATTACTCTTCTTCTTCTTGAACACAAAATTTCAAGAGAAGGGTAAGGCCTTTTATGAATGTTGCTTCCAAATTATCTGAACACCAATACATAAATTGAGATGGAGGGAGTACTATAATTTTAAGGGATTGTTACATAAATAGTCGTCTATATATATATATATATATATATATATATATATATTATACATCCACCCGCTATTTTACGTTTAAGAGATTAGGTAAACGGTTGTTTGAGTTAAATCTTCTAATTTTAATTGCAAGTCTGGAGGACACCCATTGGCCATCATAAATCGGGTGATTTGTACAAATAGGACATTTCTGTGCCACTATTGACTTTTTGATCTCGCTTGCCTTGTGAAACTTCAAATTTAACAAGTATTGCAATCTGCTTGCCCCATGAATAACACGTTTGACTTTTAGCCTTAAAAATTGGCCTATTGAACAAGTGGGTACAAAATATTAAGACAGTCTATTTTCATTATTATTTAGTATAATTTGGTGAAGCCTGTTTGGACATAAGAATTTTTTCACTTTTTTTAAATCAATGTTGGCCTAAATTTTCAATTTTCACTTGAAGATGAATTTTGAAATTTTTTAAAAATTTGAGAAACTCCAAGAAGTTGTTTTTCAAAATTTCACTCAGATCACTCACAAAACTTCAAAAACAACCCAAAATTATAGTTATATCCAAACACAACCCTAATTTTCAAACACCATTTTCATTTGAAATTTTTTTTTCATTATTTTTTTGAATTTTACAATTCTTATGTCCAAACACCCACTAAATCGCTGTTGAAAATTTTACCTCCTATAGCAAAGTATACACCATTTTTATTATAAATGAAAATTATTTTAAATATTATTTTCTATAGCTACCTTTTATATTTTATAGCAAAATAGGTATTTATGGTATATATTAACATTGAGGCATAAAATATGCTATTTATGTTTTTCCTCTCTCTTTCTTTCAATTAACACAAGATTCTCTCTCAGATTTTTTCTTCTTTCTCTCTCTCTTGCTTCTCTTTTTTCTTTCAATTAACACAAGATTCTCTCTCAGATTTTTTCTTCTTTCTCTCTCTCTTGCTTCTCTTTTTTCTTTCAATTAACACAAGATTCTCTCTCAGATTTTTTCTTCTTTCTCTCTCTCTTGCTTCTCTTTTTTCTTTCAATTAACACAAGATTCTCTCTCAGATTTTTTCTTCTTTCTCTCTCTCTTGCTTCTCTTTTTTCTTTCAATTAACACATGATTCTGTCTCAAAGTCCCAACAAAAGTTTTCTTCTTTATCTCTCTTCCTTCTATCTCTGTTCGAGCAGAATACCTGCTTAGTTTATACACCGAATACTGCTATGGATTTGTACTGCTTAGTTTCTACACCATATATTTGTAGTACAATTGCAATGGATTTGTAATGCAATATTAGAAAGAAAGAGATTGTGGCTTTCTCTACGCCGATATTGCAATGGATTCCTCTACACGGATACTGCAATATTTTTTACGCCGCAGAGGATTTTTGAGGGCCGGGGTTCGTCTCCATTTTTAGTTTTAATACAATGTATACAATATTTTGCTTAACACCATATCCGGTGAACTTTCTTCCCTTCTTTGCTATTTAGTCACATACAATGATACAAACACATTGTATTATGTACAAATTCACTCAAATACATTATATTTTTGTATAAATACATTATCTTTTGCATGTATTTATGTATTTCGAAGGTTTGTATTTTTTAATACAGCTAAATACACATGTATTCATGCATGAATACAGGATATAAATATTGAAATACACTTAATACAAACATTAAAATAAAATAGAATATAAACAGTGAATACATTTAATGTAACGACCAGGTCAGTCGTTACGTAGAACCTGCATTATAATTACTGTTATTGACTTGTCATAGGTTGGTTATACTGTTATTGATGTGTTAGAGTTGGTAGGCTTGAAATCGAAATGGTTGTAGTGAGAGTTTAGTCGCTTAGTCTTTAAAAATGGCCTTAAAGTCGAAAAAGTCAACTGAGAGTTGACTTATTGGTAAACGACCTCGGAATGTGGATTTTATGGCTAGGATAGGTTCGTTAGGAGATTTTGGACTTAGGAGTGTGTTCGGAATATTTTTGTGATGTCCGGTGTAGAATTAGGCTTGAATTGGCGAAAGTTAGTTTTTGGCAATTTCCGGTAGGCAGTGGAAAATAGGATATCAGGGTCGGAATGGAATTCCGATAGTTGAAACAGGTTCGTAATGTCATTTTGGATATGTCTGCAAAATTTCAGGTCAATCGGAGTTGTTTTGGATAGTTTCGGCATAGTTGGTGGATCTTAGAAATTTCAAAGTTTGTAGGGTTGAATTCGATGTGATTTTGGTGTTTTGATGTTTTTTTTTTGGTGTTCCGAGGGTGCAACTAAGTTTGAATGATCAAATGTAACATGTTAGTATTGTTGGTTGGGGTCCCGAGGGGCTCGGGATTGATTTCGGATGGTTAACGGGAAGTTCGGAGTTTAAAAAGTGCAGCAAGCAGCTGCTGGTTTTCTGGTTACTGATGTAACCGCACCTGTGGAAGAAGGATCGCAGGTGCAGGACCACAGGAGCGAACAAGGCTCCGAAGGTACGGGGAAGGTCGCAGGTGCGTTAGGGAACCGCAGGTGCGGGAGCTTGGCCGCAGGTGCGGAAACCCCTGGAAAGTATTAAATTAAACCCTCCACGACCATAACCTATTTTAACACCATTTTTTAACGGGAGGAAGCTTTTGAGGCGATTTTGAAGAGGGAAAATCGGTGTTCATCATAGAGGTAAGTATTTTGGATCTTAAAACTTGATTATAGGTGATTAAGGAACATAATCTCAGTGTTTAATTCATGAAAATCAGTGGGAAAAGGTGGGTTTAGGGCTTGAGATTTTGAGACCTTTTGAGGGGTCAAACGAACTCTGATTTTAGCATTCTTTATACGTATTGACTCGTGAGATGACGAAGAACGTTTTGGTATAAAAATTTCTGAGTTCCGAGATGCGGGACCGGGGGTCGGGTTTTGACCAATTTCGGATTTTTAGCTAAAACTTGTATCTTTCAATTGGAATTCATTCCTTAAGCATAATTTGATGATAAAAATCTGAACTTGGTAGATTTAGAGCATTCCGAAGTGGATTCGAGAGGAAAGAGTATTTCGAAATAGTTGCTAGTTTGAGGTAAGTAATGTCCTTAAATCCTGTCCTGATGGTATGAAACCCCGGACTATGCACCCTTTCATGGGTTTTGGAATGCAAAGATTGGAACTTTGGAAATATATTCCCTATTTAGGCAACTATTGAGTTGCGAAACTGATTTTTAAGCCTATGCTTAATAGTATTGATATATTTTGATATGATTTGGGTTGTAAGCCACGTTTGGGGCCTAGTGCCGATCTGTTTACCCCTTGGGGTTGTTTTTACTATTTTTCCTCACTTGATATGTTATGACTTTCACTCAGTCTTTTCTTGATAATTGTATTGACACTCAGAGTATTTTGAAACTATTTCTTGAAAATGAAACACTGTTTTGGGTCGAGAATCTGGTATATTTATGGCCTGAAGGGCAAATTGAGAGTGTCTGACTGAGTGAGGCTGCGGGCCTATATTGTGAGGATGCTATGATATGAGTGAGGTTGCGGGCCTATATTGTGAGTGATTTATGTCATGATGTGGCTTGATATAGCGCTTGGGCTGTAGGAGCCCCTCCGGAGTCTGTACACACCCCCTAGTGAGCGCAGGTACCTAATGAGTGATGCCCGTTGGGCTTATGCTGAGTGATTGTGAGGATGCCTGATGGGCTGATAGTGAGTGACTGTGAGGATGCCTGATGGGCAAAAGGATTCGAGAAATGATTTTGGCCCGAGGGGCAGGTTTATGATAATTTTACTAAGTTTTCGAACTATGATTCACTTCGTTTTTCAAACTGATTTTTACTGAGAACTTTACTGAGATATATTGATGTTATACTTGTTTTGAAAAAAAAAGATTTCTGGAATTTAGTTTTTGAACTTATGTATTTGATGAATATTTTATGGTGACTTGGTGTTTTACTGGTTTTGTGATTTGGTGTACCTGTGCTGTGTGTTTTATATTTCTCAGACTGTGATTTATTTTCATTACTACTGAGTTGGCGTACTCATCAATACTCCCTGTGTCTCTGTGCACAGATTCATGTGACGCTTCGGAGCAGTAGCTGTCTCAGTTTGTTAGCAGCAGTTACGGGATTTCGAGGTAGTTGTCCAGCGTCCATAGCTTCTCCATTGCCCTTCCTTATTTAGTTTTAGCATTTCATTCCTAGATTTTATTTGAGGCATTAGTAGAGTTAGTTTTATTTCGTAGATGCTCGTGCCAGGTTGACTCCAGTCTTGGGATGTTTTGTTTAGAGTTGTTTAGACTATTATTGGGGTGCTAAGACTTAAATTATGCTATGGTTGTTGTTATTATTAAATTTTGAATTATCATAATCAGACAAATGCGTAAGTAATGTGATGGTTGGCTAGCCTAGTTCCACGATAGGCACCATCACGGCCTATTAGAATTTGGGGTCGTGACATTTAATTTTAAAATACAGTGACATACAGTAATATACTGAATACAGATAGAAATATAGTGAATACAACCAATAAAATATACTGAATACAACAGTAATAACATGTATTAGGAATAACTAAAATGTTGCTAATACAAATTCATTTGAATACACTAAATATAAAATAGCAAATACAGTAAACACAAACATTGAATCTAATGAATGCAACAGTAAAAAGAAATATTGAAACACACTAACAGCTTGTTTGGATGATTGTTACACATCGTTTCATAATGTATCGTATTGTATTGTACTGTATCGTTTGATGAATACAATATTTGTATAGATTGTATTGTTTGCCGTTGTTTCATGATATCATGCACCCGTGATATGAAGAATAAATTTGCAATATTATAAAGAAAAATTATGGTACGGGGTTATATAAAAAGGTAGTGTAAATGCTAAAATAAAATTATTTAATAATAGTGAAGGATGAGATGAGAGAAAAAGACAAGATAATGATGCAACCACACCAAATCGATCGTTACATAAAGTCGCACATTTCGTCGTTATGTAACGATGGATTTAACGATACGATACAATAAAATTTAAGTAACAACCAAAACAAACATCGTATTTAAAGTAACAATACAATATAATACAATAGGTAACGACAATCCAAACAAGTTGTAAATACTAAAGTTAAATACTACAGTTATATACAACTGAGTATCATTCTAATTAATTGAGTTGATAATAAGGTATGTAAGAATTGATTTTGTAAAGTTATATTAGGTCACGCTAATTGATATTATTTCCGTTATTAGATAACTGGACATACCTATTTTAAAGTGATTGTCGTCACTGTATTCATTGATACATGGTGCGAATATATTTGAATACATGCGCGTACAACTAGTTTGCCCTGATTTTAGGCGCTTTTTGTTGTTGTATTTATGAATACAGCAGCGCGAATACATGTGAACACATGCGCGTACAACTAAACTGCCCTGATTTTAGGTGCTTTTTGTTGTTGTATTCATTAATACAGCAGCACGAATATATGTGAATACATGCGCGTACAGCTGGACTACCCTGATTTTAGACGCATTTTGATGTTGTATTCATGAATACAGCTGCGCGAATACACTACCGTAACAACTGAAATGTAACTATAGAAAGTAATTATGATATAATAGCTATAAAAAATTAATAGCCACAAAACAATAGTGATTTCTGAAAATTCATCTACGTTGTAAAAGCAACCGGAAGGGCCCTCCCAAAGTCTTGAAGTTGAAAGGGGTATACCAAATCAACAAAGAGGGCCCAAAATTCGTGTTGCTTTATCAGAATTTGACCCCTTAAAGTTTGCTGTAAATGCAACTTAGCCCTGCCAACTAACCCTGTCCAAAAATCATGGTCTATACACCTTCCCCCTAACAATCTTTATTAAGAGACGGTCCCAAAGTCGACCTGTATAACACCAAATTAGGGTTATTAATTAGGACGGTGAACAAAAATTATTATAGAATTTTTAAAGAAAATCAATAAGAATTTTTATGACGATAGTCGAGTAATAGTAGCGGAGCCACATGTAAGCATGGACAATCGATACAATTTCGCTCATTCGAAAGTTACATAGTAAATTAGGTAAAAATAAATAGATTTTGTATAGATGTAAATTTTTGAATCCCTTCGAAATAAATATATAAAAAACCTACTAGTGCAGTGTGGTTAAAAAAAATACTCCACTAGATATTGTTTTACATCACTACAAGTAAAATAGGATAGCGACAGATAAATTCTGTCATTAAAAATATAAAAAATTCATTGATAATTCTACTTAGTTACGCGATTATCAAAAATTTATTAGTAACAGGTTATTTAGCGATAAATTAAGCGATGAACTTCATAGCTAGTTTATTTTTTTTTAGTTTTTTTTAATACTTTTATTGGATTTTGTGAAAGGGGATAATCTTCAAGAATTTCGCTCAATATAATTAAAAAAATTCAATTATCTATATGTGAATGAATAACTTATTCTTCCCTAGGGACATGTCATACATCCGTTGCCTACCTATTACTTATGATTTTGATGGAAAATTTTAAATACATTAACTTTAAATTCTAACTTCATCGACAAAAACACCTGTCTACAAAATAGCAAGCTAACTACTTGAGAAAGAGGTTTAAAGCATCCAAACTAATTAATTTTGAGTCTTTTAACTTCTAACTAAAATTGTACTAATATGAGACTTCAATTATTTTCTCTGTCTCAATAGATATATAAATACTTGACAATCGACAAACAGACAGAGATAAAACAATATTCTAGTTCAACAATTGTTTTTGGAACATCTTTCTCTTTTTAAATTTTAATATATATATATATATATAATCCAGATAGCTAACTAACTGCATTACCAAGATTTTCTCGTCTTTGGAACATCTTTCATGTATGTAGAAGTCTTTATCAAAACACTATAAAGATCCAAAAACCTCGTTAAACACAGGAATGATAGGCAGGTGGAGCTAGAATTCGAAGCTTACGGGTTTAAAATTCTAATTTTTCTAAATTAATAGATTTTAAATTGATTATTTGTACATATTACGTGAACTTTTTAGGGGTAGTATCACTTCTAACATGCGCCAAAAACTATTTATATTAGGTAGCTGAAAAGTATAGAAAATTTATATAAGTTTTGTATATAACATACATAATATATTTATATACAAAAAATATACAAAACAATGTACATAAATGACACTGTATAGCCGATGTAAAAATAAGAACGAAAATAAAATAAAATATATATATATATATATATATATACAAAAATTATACAATTTTTTGTACACATTTCGACTACCAGATGTAAATAATTTCTAGTGCGGATTAAAAGTAATAATACCTAATTTTTAAAGATAAATACAATATTTGAATTAAAATTACTGAATTCTTCCGAACCCGTAAATGGCACTCTAGCCTCCCGTGATGACAAATATTTTGAAAGCTTCCTTATCCATAAGAAATTTGTTTGTCATAGAAATATACACAATGAAGCTTAAATTTGTTTGCTGCTAATAAAAATAATTAAGCCATTAACCAGATGAAATTTAATTATCCATTGGATTTCATGCTATAATTTCTTGTCCTTATCTTTCTTAAAATGAACAGGCAGAACTCGGCCTTGTGTGATCACAATCTTTTAGCAAATCTTCTACAAGTAGAATTAATTACCACATTATGTACATACACTAAATTGAATGTGAAAAGTTTATCACAAGAAGCACCATTTGATTTTGACTGTGAAAAGCTCCAATTAAATAAGCATTCAAAAGTTTAAAGTAGAAGGAGTTATACGTTAGAATCCATCAATATCCCAAGTGTCTAACCCACTTGTAGCCCACTATTAATTTTTTTTGAGGAAGAGCGAATTTGCAGTCGTATCCTATATTTGCGTAATCTGTATCATATTTTTAAAAATTATTGATTTAGTAACCGTCTGATAAAATATTCGTAATAATATGACAGTTACATCCCTAACAAAAGATATAAAACTTGCATCACGCATTAATCGCGTGATCTGCAACCTCATTCGTGAAAAAAAAACTCACCAGCTTTATCAAAAAATAAGAAACTTGTCCAGATTCATCTTCAGAATCACACTTGCATGAAGTTGTTTCACCTTGAAGCTAAAATGTAACATGAAGTTGTTTCATGTTGAAGCTAAAACTTCATGCAAATATAGCACGAAGTTGTTTCACATTGAAGCTAAAACTTCATGCTAATGCATGCTGAAGTTATTTATCCTGCAGTCTACAACTTATCATGAATTTTATCCGAAACTTCAGTCTAAACATGCTGAAGTTATTTAGTTCATTTGCTAAAACTTCAGACTAAACATGCTTAAGTTTTTTAGTTCATTTGTGAAAACTTCAGACTAAACATGCTTAAACTTTTTAGTTCATTTGTTAAAACTTCAGACTAAACATCCTTAAGTTTTTATCTTGCAGTATGTAATTTTCTAATGAGTTTTTGCTAATGCATGCTGAAGTTATTTAATACATTTGTAAAACTTGACACCAAAACATGCTGAAGTTTTGTCCTGCAACCTACAGTTTTGTCATGTGTTTTATCTGAAACTTCGGTCTAAACAAGCTGAAATTTTTTAGTTCATTTGCTAAAACTTCAAACTAAACATGCCTAAGTTTTTGTCCTGCAGTATGTAATTTCCTGATGAATTTTTTCTAATGCATGCTGAAGTTATTTGGTTCATTTGCTAAAACTTCATATCAAAACATGCTGAAGTTTTGTCCTGCAGTCTACCTTTTATTAGAGAAGGGCAAAATTATCTTTTTAGAACGCTTTTAACAAACAAAAAAAAAGGTACGGATGCAAACAAAAAATAAAATGGGTATAAGTTAAAAAGGGGCGACCAAATAGGACGCCCCATACAATTTTTACGAGGAAGAGAGACTCAATATCCTAAGTAACAAATATTCTGGTGCTACAACCTCCTTTTGGTCAAAATTGCACGGACTAGCCATTTTTCGGATTGGTAATTGAAAAATAGTTAGCGTTCTCAAAATCATTGAAAAATAACCACTATTTTGCTGCAACAACGAAAGTTCCAGCATAATATACTGCAGATTGGAGCACTGGCCTGTATTATGTTGGAAGTCCAGCACACGAAAAATTCCAGCATATATACTGGAGATTGGAGCACATGTGTATGAACTTTCAACATATTATGTTGGAACTCCAGCATATTATAAAATTCCAGCATGTTATGCTAGAAGTTCACATGTAATTCGACTCCAGCATATTATACTGAAATATTTTGGATTTTGAACAGTGTTTTTGTTCAGATTTATCTTTTACATGAAAAATGGCTAAATTTCGATTACTTTTGAAGTTGTAGATATTTTTCAATTAATTACCACTTATAAATATGATTATTTTTGAATCTCTCCCCTCAGGCTCGGACGAAGCTAGAGACGGATGTGATTGATCCGAATCTCCTTTGCCAAAAAATTGCATTATATATATTAGGTCAATATTATTTTTTATGTATATATAGTAAACGTCGAATCACCGATATTTTGTTGTATGTTTACTTTTTGGGAAAATACATAAAGACCCCATTAAACTTTTCTAAAAAACCGGTTGGAACACTTAAATCAAACGGGTGTTCTTTTACCCCGTCCCCCATTCCTGTTCGGAGTGATTTCCACCCTAAAGACTGATATGAAAGAAAAAGAAAAAAAAATAAAAGCACGAATTTAAAAAAAAAGGCCGCTGATTATATGTAATAAAAATAAAATAATAAATAAGATTGGGCCCCTCTCATATTTTTAACCAACCACCTGCCTTCTTTTTCCTTCTTCTAACCATCTCCTCCCCCTTCCTCGTCTTCTTTCTTCTTTTTTGTTCAAATTTTGTCCTTTCTCACTACTACTCATCTTCTTCCTTTTTCCTTTTAATTTTTTTCTTTCTCGCCATCTGCCCATCTTCTTTCTTCTTCTTTATTATTCCGTCCCAACATATTAAGAACGTGATAATGGATTTTGCTTTGTTCTAAAAATTAAGAAATTAATATAGCATCTATTCGTATTTTCTTTGTTTGCGGTTAATTGAATAAGAAAATATCATAATTGATGTTGAAGATTGAAATGAAAAATTAAAAATAATTAATATTATAAGATAACGAAACAAAAAAAGGGGATAGTAAGCCAAGATCGAAGGGATTTAAATTTATAGTATATATACGGATGAGAATTCGATGAAAAAATATAATTAAGACGATTTTATTAATTAATTAGATATTTGTTAGTGTATTAAATAAAGAGTAAGGTGGAAAATGTGAATAGACAAAAAAGAAACGAAAAGGTTAAAAAAAATCAAAATTTAGATAATTTATGACGTGGCTCTAACGTGGTGCTGATATAGCTCTAATGTGGCATTGATGTAGCACGTGTGTAAAGCACATCACACTGTGAGACTTGTATTATAGTGTTAGCGTGGCATTTAAAATCACTCCGAACAAGAATAGGAAGGGTAAAAGAACACCCGTTTAGGTTAAGTATTTAAACTTATTTTTTGAACAAGTTTAATGAGGTCTTTAGGTATTTTGCCTTATTTTTTTTTAATATTTTAAACCCTTGAAATATGCCTCTGCAAAGGTATCAGATTAAAAAGATAGATAAAACTGCAAACCATGAATAAATGATTATATCCTACTCACAACTACATATTATATGTCTATTTGTGTACTGTAAATATTAGGTGCAGATAATTTTTTACCATCTCTGCCAACATGTGAACATAGTACTACAACATAGTCTATGTATTATATAGATCCATATATTGACCATTCATCCCACTAGCCAACCCTATTAATGTTTATATGTATGCATTTATGAATCAAATTAAAGATCCAACAATATTCAACATGGAGCAGCAAAATTTGAACAGACTGAACCAACAATAAAAATGAGGAGAAAACAACTTGACATGTTATATATTGAATCTAGTGGTGTTTAATTAAGGCCCACACGTATTTACAAGTGTTCCGTAGCGGTCAATAAAGTGAGCGTAAAGTACAAATTATAATAGAGACAATAGTAGGTGATTTCTTTTTTATTTTCTATTCTTTGATTGGCAAAGTTATATTGTATGGTAGTGATGGAAGATAGCAAGTATCTAGTGAAATATATAGCCGAAGTGCACAAGCTGGCAATTTAGACACATGTATTGGCGCAGATATTAGGTACCAAGTGGAATAACTGCTCCGGACACATGTACTAGTACAACAACAAGAACAACAATATACTTAGTGTATTTTCACATGCAAGTAGAGTCTGAAGAAAGTAGTCAGGGGCAGCCCTTCCATAAAGCAAATAAAGCAACTGCTTTAGGCCCCATATTTGTGAGGGCCCTATTTTTGTTACACTTAATAGACTATGTATAAGTTTAAAAAAGAGTTTTATAAAGTGAAAAAGATTTCTTTCTTTCTAACAAAAATAGAGAAAAAGAATTTGCAAATGCTATGATTTCTACCAAGAAAATTGCACTTGAAATGAATATCGAACCCGAAATACGTAAGAAACGTGTGATATATAGGATGTAATAATTTGATGCGAATGTTGATAATGGAATCTCAAAATCTTTAGAAGAGTACTTTAGAGTTGATTACTTTTATACATAATAGACAAGGCTATTTTTTCACTTCAAAATAAATTTGAACAATTCGAAGCATATGAAAATATGGTCAATTGAGAAATAGTTATTAGGAGTTATTGATTATAATAAAATTAAATAACTTTGTATCTAAGAAAAGCTAAAAAAAAATAGGCTTCAAATAAATTAAAAAAATTAAAAAGTTAAGGTCTCTCATAAAGTTTGGCTTTAGGCCACAAAATTCGTCGGACCGCCCCTGAAAGTAGTATGTATGCAGACTTTACCCCTATCTTGTAAAAGTAGAAGCTAGGGCCGATTCTCATGCCATCTGCATCAACCAGCTTGTAAGCTCCACTTGAATAAGCTTCTTTCACGACATACGACCCATCCCATTTTGAAGTAAACTTCCCTATAGGTTTATGAGAAGTAATAATGGGTCTTCTTATGGCAAGGCTTGATCTCCCACTTGAAAAAATCTCAGGTGAACTCTCTTATTGAAGGCGCGAGACAATCGAGCTTGATAGCATTCAAGACTTTGTTGAGCTTCCAACCTCTTCTCATCAAGAGCCTCCAACTCTGCTAATCGAAGTCGAGCATTTTCTTCATCGGTAATCCCTTCTTGAATAGCCAGTCGTAATGAAGGTATTTGACACTCAAGTGGCAAGACGACTTCAACTCCAAAAATGAGTGCATAAGGGGTCATTTGTGTTGGTGTGCAGTGAGTTGTCCTATATGCCCACAGAGCTTCCTCCATACGGTCATGCCAATCTCGTTTGGATTTGGAGACGACTTTCTTTAACAAGTTGCATAGTGTCTTGTTGAATGCCTCAGCTAGACCATTGGCGGCAGCATTGTACATAGAAGAGTTACGTTACTTGAAGCCAAAGAGTTCACAAATCTTGTTCATCAACCTATTGTCGAACCGTTTTCCATTATCTGTTATTATGTAACGAGGAATTCCAAAGTGATAGATTATGTTTACTCGGATGAAACTTGCGATATTTTCCTTCTTTACCTCCTTAAGAGCAACAACTTCAGCCCATTTTGAGAAGTAGTCAGTTGCAGAAAAGATGTATAAGTGCCCACCAGATGACTTTGGCAGTGGTCCAACAACATCCAATCCCCAAGCGTCAAACGACAAGGATGCAACAGTCGGGTGCAACACTTCAGGAGGTTGATGAATAAAATTTGCATGGAATTGACAAGCCTTGCATCTTCGAGCGTAGTCCAAGCAATCTTTTACCATCGTTGGCCAATAATATCCCTTCTTTTTTATTTGGAAGTGGAGCTTTGGTCCAGACTGGTGCGACCAACATACCCCAGAATGTGCCTCTTGCGAAGCTTGGAGTGCTTCTTCTTCCCCTAAGCATCGCAAGAGGACTCCCTCGAACGACCTTCGGTATAGAGTATCTTTGTAGTAAAGGAAGCGAGGTGCACGATGACGGATTCCAGTCCTTCTCCTCAAATTTTCTGGAAGTATCCCATAGCATAAGTAGTCGATAATGGGTTGTCGCCATTTTTCTTTCTCAGCTTCAGAAACAGCGACAAGATGCTTGAGTTCATTTTCTTCACCTTCAGCCTCATTTGGCAGTGGTACTACCCATTTTTGGCAGACAGAAACTTGCGCTTGATCAGGCAGGGTTAATGATGAAGCTAGGGAAGCTAAAGCATCAGCTTTCTTATTTTCTTTCCTTGGCACATGCTGAATAGTCACATCACCGAGCCATCCCATTAATTTTTTTGTGTAATCATGATATGGGCGTAATTCAGGCTTCTTGACCTCGTAACTACCTAGAAGCTGATTGACCAGTAACTGAGAGTCACCAAAGACTTACAATTGCAACCGCTTCATTTTGATAGCCATTTCAAGCCCAAGTATTAGTGCTTGATACTCAGTAACGTTGTTAGAGCAGAGTTGCGTCAACGTAAAAGAGTATGGCAGGGCTTCACCTTGAGAAGTGACAAATACTACGCCAGCACCAGCTCCTCTGCAATGTGCAGCACCATCAAAGTACATCTTCCATGGAGGCTAAACTTTAATGACCATGGAGTCCTCATCAGGTAGTTCGTCAGTTAGCTCCCAATCATCAGGTATAGGGTGATGTGCCAAGAAGTCCGCTAACGCTTATCCTTTTATAGCCTTTTGTGGGATGTACACGATTTCAATTTTTTGAAACTGGAGGTACCACCTTGCTAGTCGATCACTAAGGACAGGTTTTGACATCACGAACTTGATGTGATTTGCTCTAGAAACCAAACGAACGACATGAGCTTGAAAGTAGTGCTTCAACTTTTGGATTGAGAAGACTAGCGCCAGACATAACTTTTGTGGGGATTAATTCAGCTCATTTGGTGTCATCATCCTGCTCAAGTAGTAAAGGGAGTTTTCTTTCCCTTCACTATCCAACAGTGCTCCAACAGACTTTTCTTGTGCTGAAATGTATAGTATCAACGGCTTTCCAAGTATAGGGGCTGCCAAAATCGGAGGCTTCATCAAGTAGGATTTAATGCTCTCAAAGGCATTGCTACACGCTTGGTCCCATTTGAAAGGGACACCTTTCTTCATAAGGCGGCTGAATGGTTGGCACCTCCCATCTAGGTTTGAGATGAATCTCCTAAGGTATGCTAGCTTTCCTTGTAGACTTTTCAATTCATGAATATTGTAGGGCTCGGGCATTTTCAAGATTGCATCTACTTTAGCTTGATCTATTTCAATCCCTCGATGTCGGAAAATGAAACCCAGGAACTTTCCGGAGGTAACTCCAAAGGCGTATTTAAATGGATTCATCCTAAGTTGGTATCTCCGGAGCAACTCAAACACCATTCTCAGGTCTTTCAAGTGGTCGCTTTTATTTCTTTATTTCACCACCAAGTCATCAACATAGCATTCAACATTCTTGTGGAGAAGGTCATCAAAGATATTCTGCATAGATCTTTTGTAAGTAGCACCATCGTTCTTCAAGCCAAAAGGCATTGCCTTGTAGCAATAAATACCCTTGGGAGTACGGAATGCAGTAAGCTCTTCATCTTTTGGCACCATGTGAATTTGGTTATAGCTTGATGAACCGTCCATAAATGACATTGCCTCGTACCCAGTAGCAACATCAATCATCAGTTCTGGAATGGGAAGCGTGAACTCATCTTTCGGACATGCATTGTTAAGATCCCTAAAGTCAACGCACACTCGAATCTGGCTATTTTTCTTCCTTACAGGGACAATACTTGAAACCCATGTTGGGTATTTAACTTCACGAATAAATCCAGCTTCGATGAGTTTGTTAACTTTGTTTCAATCAAGGGAACCAAGTCCGGCCTAAAGCGCCTTTGATCTTGTTTAACAGGGCGATCACCATTTTTGACTGCGAGGTGATGGACTGCTACTTTCCGGTCCAAGCCAGGCATCTCTTTGTAACTCCAAGAGAAGACATCCCTGAACTCCTTGAGTAACCCAATATAAGTGTTCTCTTCATCAACTTCTAGTAAAGCACTTAGGTAGGTGGGTCTTAGTTCTTCATCAGTGCCAAGGTTAACTTCTTTTAAGACATCAACTATCGTCTTCACTCCTTCTTCAAGTTCAGGTGGAGCATCTTTCGCATCTTCATCTTCTTGAGGGTCCCCATCGTTGAAGGATATGTGATAACATGGTGAAACATCCTCCAATTCTGCATTATCGTCCATTGAAGATGGAACACCGTTCTCGCTTTGTATAGTGACATGATACGAAGAACCCACACTTTCTTCATCGTCGTCATGTTCTTTAGTGTAGACTACAGTGTATGGCTTCACTTTCAGTACTTCATCACAAGAAACCATGACTTTTGTTTGTCGCCTCATTCTAGAAGGAACCAAAATTTGGAAATCTTTAGAGATCTTCTGGATTTTGGGCGGAGCTGGTGTTCTTGTATTTCAATAACTTCTCTGGAACTTATTCCCCTTCTTTAATGGACCCAATCTCTCAAATACGGAAGTTCTCATAGTTGATTTTCCAAGTCTGTCAAAGATGGAAGGCCTGTTAGAAGCGACAGATTCGTCTTCTACAGTGATATAATGGCCACTCGCCCTCCTTATTGAGATGCGCACTGGTGACGGTTGCTTGTATCACAAACCTTCACGTGGTTGTCTTGTTGCAGCTTCTGATGGGAGCTTCCCTAACTTTGACGGCTCATCGGGATTGTATCCAGCTTTCGCAAATAGCTTGTAAGCGTTAGGATCAAAACCTTCATCTGTTCGCTTTGTAGGGAGTGCCACATTCTGCAAACGATTTTGGACTACAAACCCTGCAAACGGCTTTGAGGATAACTTTATTGCCTCAATTCGTTTTACCGGAAGAGTTAACTCCTTTAGCATGTTGGTTTGGGGATTAGATGATTCGCCCTCGTCTTTCTTCCTTTTAGGGACATATTGGAGCTTAGGACTTACTTTCTTTCCATAAGATGCAATATCCCCTTTATGAGATTTATTCACGTTGGGTTGTACCTCCTCAGTAATGGTTTGGCTTTACCAGTAGTCACCTCAACTCTCTTAGTTGTGGGCTCGTCATTCTTTCTTTTCATGTCATCATCAACTTTTAGCTCCTTCACAATGTGGTTCTTCAAGTAGAAATTTACATCGGCGAAGTGTGACTCTCCCTCGGTGAATGGCGCAGCATCGGCAACTATCTTCTTCTTGACTTCACCCTCGTAGTATTTTAAACATTGATGGTAGGTAGATGAGACTACTTTATTCTCATGTATCCAAGTCCTTCTAAGAAAGACATTGTATGAAGTCTTCGCATCGATCACATGTAGCCATGCACTTGATTGCATATCTTCAATGGTGATTCCCAGCCTGATCGCGCCTATGGATCTTTGGCCTCCTTGGTTGAATCCTTGGATCATCACCCGACTTTCTGGCAGTTCGTTCGTGGGAATACCAATTTCATTCATAGTGCGAATTGGAAAAATGTTCACTGAGGATCCTCCATCAACGAAAATTTGATTTACCCTTTCATCACGCATATAGCCAACCAGGTACAATGGGCGGTTATGAGGAGTGTCACCTAGCAAAAGATCGTCATTTCTGAACGTGACTTTTTCCTCACAAGCATTAACTTCTTGAGGAGTGGACTCGATAAGTTTTTCCGAAGATGGTGTCAGCGGTAGGTCATCACTCTTTTCTTTCCCTTCGTCAGTATGGCAACAAGAGGCATCAATAACCCCTTGGGAAATCTTCGTGCGGAACCAACTTGGTAAAAACTCCTCCAAGGTCACTGGATGTCGTGGCTTTTGAGGGTGGTGCACCTCCGCTTTTGCTTTCTTTAAGTGCTTAACTGGATTCCATCTNCCCCATGGGAAATCTTCGTGCGGAACCAACTTGGTAAAAACTCCTCCAAGGTCACTGGATGTCGTGGCTTTTGAGGGTGGTGCACCTCCGCTTTTGCTTTCTTTAAGTGCTTAACTGGATTCCATCTCCTTGGTCTTCTAACCACCATTTTTCTTGTTGGTTGTTCTACTGATTCTTTTTGTGGGATCTTTTTGTGGCGCCTACGACGAGTCACCAACATCCAACCCTCATCATCCTCAGGTTGACCGTCTTCAACTTTGTAGTCTTTCTCCTGCATTTATTTTAGAGTCAACTTTCCACTTGGATTATCTTGAAACGAAGTGGATTTTATACTTTGCTTCTTGCTCACCTTCGTCGTGAACTTCACAGGTGATGTGTTGACATTCATAGCTTCTTTATTTTCAGATCTTGGTACAAACTTTCTCCATTTTCTGACTTATTATTTGTCGTTCCCTTTGCGAGGTTCATAGATGGGCAGCCTTTCATTTCCAGCAGAGGCCATGCTCAATTCCATGTCATGGGCACGAGTTGCAAGTTCTTCAAATGTGCTAGGCTTGATACCTTGTAAGATGTAGCGCAATACCCAATGCATACCTTGGATGCACATCTTTATGCCAGAAGCTTCACTAAGCCTGTCTTTACAGTTGAGGCTTGCATTCCTCCAACGATTGATAAATTCGATAACTGGTTCACTCTTCCATTGACGAGTACTGGTGAGTTCTATCATACTCACAGTACGTCTCGTGCAATAAAAATGATTGAGGAATTCTTGCTCTAGTTGATCCATGTTATAAACAGATCCAGCCTCGAGGTCCGTGTACCAATCAAAAGCATTTCCTTTTAGCGGACAAACTATTTGACGAGGTAATCTCCATAAGTCCCAGCATTGTTGCATGTCTCAAGAAGTGCACCACATATTGCTTTGGATTGCCTTTGCCATCAAACTATTGAAATTTCGGAGGTTGATAGCCAGCAGACATCTTCAACATATCGATCCTTGAAGTGTACGGCTTTGCGTAGGTAAAGGAGGACTTGGAAGCAACTTCATATTTATTTTTTATAGTCCCTTTAATAAAATCCTTTAGTTGATTGATTGTAATCATCTCTTCCGAAGAGACTGGAATTTCCTTAGTGGATGCAACTTGTCGTGGGGGAGGATCAATCTCTTGAACTTCTGGGAGTTTTCCAGGTGCATGGGTGGATTCTTCTTCCATCAAGATTCCCACCCTATCTGTTAGCTTGTCGATTCTAGCATCTTGATTTTTCATGCACTTGGTCAAGCCGACGATTGCTTCCGTCAAGTTTGCCAATTGCTCCTCCACAGATGAAGTGTTTGTCACCATGGCTTGCATGATTATCATGGACGATGGAGAGTAGCATGGATTTTTTCACATAGATTGATCCTTGATTGGCTCACGCTATGTAGTGTAAGTGGGGAAGATCCATCACTTGAAGCGTCATCATCTTCCTTCACAGCAGAGTGCTTGGATCCGGAGAGGTCAAGCAGAGCAAGAGTTTTCTTGATCTTTTCAGCAACATCGCTTCCTCCTTCAGGTGTATTTGTGGAAGATCTTGATTCTTTTGAGGATGAAGATCCGAAAACAGGGGTAGATACGGATGGCACTTGGGGTGCTTGTTGTCTTAACGAGCTTGCTTTGCTCCTCGTAACTGGTCCAAAGCTTCCAAAGGTAAGTTCGAGTATGTTTTTCACATCATCATAGAACCTGGAATTGACAGCTTTGGTGGAAGTTGAACTGGAGTTGATTTTCTTGGAAGCCATTTCGTTGTTTTTGAACTTTCGTGATTGAAAAGTTGAGATGAGAGGTAGAGATAGTCCCACTGGGCGTGCCAGAATTTGTAGACAATAAATTGCGTCGAGAAAATAAAATCAGGATTGAAAAATATCGCAACAATCGTAGTATTTGATTTTAAATATTTGAGTGTTACAATCTCTATGAATCCTCTGATTCTTCTTTTCAACAGTAAATTAAAAGAGCTTATGAGCTTAATCTTGAATTTTATTTTATTTTAATCCAAGTGCTTGAGGCTTGATCTTGATCTTGACGTACTTTTAATCCAAGGGCTTGCAACTTGTTCTTGAATCTTCGTCTTGATCTTTTAATCCTTATAACACTTGAATGATTGTAGCTTTTAGAGAAATCTGCAGGGTTGGATCCACGAGCTCCCTCTTGCTTCTTGTTATAACTTCTGGTCCCTTTTCTGGGTTATGAAGACCCCTATTTATAGTTGTGGGAGGGAAGAGTTATGATAAGAGCAAACTCTTTCCGACCAATCAAATTGAAGTGTGACAAGGCCGCGTTTGAATGGCAGAATATGTCACTTGCACACGCGGCGCGATTTCATTGGCCTTTTAATGTGACTTGGCATGCCTTGTCATTTTGACACGTGGCATGATCCCGTTGGCTCTTCCGTTTGACTTGGCGTGCCACGTCATTTGACACATGGGCATCAATTTGGGCCTCTAGGAAGATGAAATCTTGGGCTTAATGAAGTGGGCTCATCATTTGTAGCCCAACTAAATGGGCTAGCCCAATAGATTAAGACTTATTTATTTAATCCATATATATTAGACTTATACCATTAATTCAATTATATTAGCCCATAATATTTATTTGGACTAATATATTTAAATATGGTCCATATTAATTTATTGAATTTTAACTCAATAAATTTTATATGCCTACACATATATTATAACATAACATAAAAATTAATTCCGAAAAAATTGACTTTTATACAAAAGTGTTATTATATAAAATTATCGTTATAGAGAAAGGTGAGTGTATATAAAATAAGACCCACAAGACAAAGGTGAGAAAGTGTGAAGACCAGTCCCCACCTCTAATGACCACTCAATACAATACACATTTTGCCACATTAAATTCTCACCATCCCTACAGCTGTGCTACTTACTCCTATTTCAATGGAACAAATTTGACGCGTTGTTCACCTTTTCAAACTTTTACAAAGACTAATAAAAGACACATTAGGAACTCTAACTGTGTGCATTTAAAATACAAAATAATTTTCTCTAAGTAGTTGTAGAAATTATTTGTTTTTTATATCTGTTGTCCGATATTCGCTTTAGAACTTGCTTGGTTCGAATTCACACCAAGTGTTTTCTATCAAATATGACTCCATACATTATATCTAGGCTTGCATCTAAGATCTTTGATTAGAGGCAGACTCAGGATTTGAAAGTAGCAGAGACATCATTGTCGAATATAAATTTGAGCAAATGCTAGAGTCAGAATCGAACTCAGGCAGTACACTAAAAGTCAAGTTGCCCCCTCCTTCCCTCCCCCCCTCCCCCCAACACACACACAAAAAATCAACTAATACAGCCGTTTAAGATTTAAATCTTAGGGTGCCAATAAAAATATATACATGTTATTTAAAATGTATACACATATATACATACACTTTTTTCCGAACCATCAAAAAAAAGGCCGACCTAGCATTTGGACAGGAGGGTAGAATTAACATAAATATTTATACTTTTCTTTGTTTTTTTTTTTTTTTGTTTCCATTTTCATCTATATATATGTTAGAACAGCCCATGTTAACATAGTTCCCTTAATTTACTTTCTTGAGAAACAAAACGAACTCAGAACCACAGAGCAAATCTTTAACTATCATCACAACAAAATCTTCCTCCCATTCTTTCCCTCAGTTCTTTTTTTTTTTCATCTTGGGATCTGTTCTTATCTTATATTTGCTTTGAAGAGCAAAACTCTAGTCAGAAAACATAATAATAAGAAGATTTTGAGTACTTTTTTCTTGTTTAACATGGAAGCTCCATTGTCAACTTGGCCATGGGATAACTTGGGAAGTTTCAAGGTACTTTAAATTCCAAAACTTCTACTCCCTCCATTTCTCGGCACGAAGTTTTGTAAAGTACCTCATATAATATGAAACGGAGGGAGTATTTATCTTCTTTTTTTGTTCCTGCTCTTTCACTACAAAAAACACGCATTTTTTCGACGGACTTTTGTTCAGTCAAAAATTATGCTCGTCTATGGTCCATTGCAAGGTATAGGACTTCAGTTCCACATCGGTATTGTAATATGCTGTTGTGAGGTTTATATAGCCTTGGGCTCTCCCGACTTAATAGCTAGCTTTTGGGGTTGTGCTTCTCCCTCGATTGTATTGATGGTATCAGAACCACCCACCACCCTCTGTGCCCACCGTGCCTTGGATGGTGATGTCGATATCGCAGTGTTCGTCCGGGGCTAGAAATGTCTAGCGCACGGCCGTCGGGGGCGAGGGATGCAAAGTGTGGTGGTTTGGTATGGTGCATTGCAAGGTATGAGACTTGACTCTCACATCGGTATTACAAGGCGTTATGTGGGGTTTATGTAGCCTTGGGCTCTCCCACCTTAATTGCTTGCTTTTGGAGTGCGGTTCTCCCTAGGTTGAATCAAATTCCTCGGGAATTTCAGATTTTTGCCCCGATTTTGATGCAAACGTCCGTCGGAAAAACACGTGTTTCTAGTAGTGGAATAATTTTTTTTATATGGGGAATAATGGGTACTTACTATGTATTTTTTTCTTGTTATCTTTGGAACAGTATTTGCTATATGGACCTTTGGTTGCAAAATGGTTATACTCAAGATATCAAGAAGACAACATCAAGGAAACATGGTGTCTACATATTCTCCTTATATGTTTACTTAGATGCAGTATGCATCATACCTGGAATGCTTTCAGTAGCATGTTGTTCTTAACTCGAAATCGACGAATAAACAAGGAAGGTGTTGGTTTTAAGCAAATTGACAATGAGTGGGACTGGTAATTTGAATCTCTCTTTTTTTTAAAATTTTTGTATTCTTCTAGGGGACCTAGAAGCAACGATAAAATTTTCTGTGTGATCTATAGATCAGGGGTTCGAGCCGTAGAATCTGCCTCTGATGCTTGCATCTAGGGTAAACTGCGTATATCACACCCCCTCGAAGTGAGGCCCTTCTCTGGACCCAGCGTAAACGTGGGACTTCGTGCACCGGGCTGCCCTTTATTTTTGAAGCGGAGCCTTGGCGCACCAATAAAGTTCTCCATGTGATCTGTGGGTCACGGATTTGAGCAGTGAAATCAGCGGGGTTGTTCTTTTCCGGACCCTGCGAGAACACGAGACACTTCGTGCATAGGCTGTCACCTTTTATTGTTCTTGAACTTAAATGTCGTTTGACTTTGTAAATCCCGAAGAAATTACGCTATACGCCCTAATCAGCAATATATCCGCGACATAAATTCCTTAAGGATAGTGATTATATTATTAAAGCCTATTTTATTTCCCAAAATTTGGAACTAATTACAATTTTGTTATTTTTTCAGGGATAACTTCATATTGCTTCATGGTATAATGGGTTCATTAGTTTTCTACATGCTTAAAGACCTAATCAATCTTCCTTTATGGGACTTCAAAGGATTAATGGCTGTTGCAATTCTCCATATAGCAATTTCAGAACCCCTTTATTATTTCTTGCATAAAAAATTTCATGGAAGCTATCTATTCAACCATTATCATTCACTTCATCACTCATCACCTGTACTCCAACCCTTTACAGGTAATTTCTTCATTTAAATGTAGTTTTTTTTAAATTAAATATTTTTAGAAAATATGTTTTAACTTGTTTAGTAGGTCATCACATGCCTTTTTCAGGTTTCTAATCTCAATTATTATGTGTTGTTACTTATAGTTAATCTTTTAAATGGTCTGATAGCGTAAATAAACGTTTTAAACTGATAGTATAAACAAATATTTTATACTATTAAATCACCTAAGAGATAACTACAGGTAATTGCCCATATTAAATACATCTAGCAACTTGAAAAATAAGCGAGATGACGGCCCGATATAATAAGCTAGATAATACTAATAGTGTAGTCACACATTCAAGCCGTGAAAGCAGCAATTAATGCTTGCATTATGGTAGGTTGTCTACATCACACCCTTGGGGTGCGGTCTTTCTCTGGACCCTTATGTGTCAGACTGCCTTTTTTATATCTTTACACTGTCAATGAATATGAAGGAGAACCTTCGCGTAACTGGTAAAGTTGCTGCCATGTGACTAGGAGGTCACATGTTCGAGCCGTGGAAACAACCTCTTGCAGAAATGCAGGATAAGACTGTGTACGATAAACCCTTGTGATCCAGTCCTTCATCAAACCCTGTGCATAACGGGAATTTAGTGCACCGTACTGCCTTTTTACCCTGTCAGTGAATATGAGTTATATCCAAACCTTTTATATGTATAATATTTGTGATGTTCTAAACTTATTCTCCTTGTGTTTTGTGGAAATTCAGCTGGACATGCTACACTTTTGGAGCATATAATATTAGCTGCAGTGATGGGAATTCCAATTTTAGGAACTTGTCTCTTGGGATATGGTTCAATAACTATGATATATGGTTATATATTGATATTTGATTGCTTAAGATGTTTGGGACATAGCAATTTTGAGATTATTCCTCATCAACTATTTCAAGCATTTCCTGCTCTTAAATATCTTCTCTACACCCCAACGTAAGTGATTACTTATACTTTCTCCGTTCCGTTTTACTTGTCATGTGTGAGTTTTACGCGCCCTTTTCCGACTAATAAATAAATTATTGTCAACATTTTGTACCAATAAATATGGCTTTTAGTTATTGTTTGCGTAGATAATGAGACTTAGTTTCAGTAATTTGTGCAGAAAGTCATGCAGTGGTGGAGTATACATGTCAAACTTTGTCTATCACAGAAATTATTATTTTTCGCGGCCCGAGAATATTAATTGTTTTGACAAATTATTTGATGTTTTAAAGAAACTTTTTTTAATTCATTATTCTTAGTGCTCTAATTACTGAGGTAGTATTAATTAAGTGAAACGCTTAAGAGAGAAATAAAATGTATTTTAGACAAATATCTTATCATTGATATTATTAAAAAAATTCTAAAACTACACAAAAACTTTAAAAAGATGGATGATATAGACTCGAGTTATGTTTAACCTTGTGAAATAGAAAAGTGAAACGAGAAAAAAATTAGAAAAAGCCAGTTTGGACATAGGAATTTTTTCAATTTTTTTTCGAAAAATTCACGTTTTTTTCCAAATAAGTGATTTGTAATTTTCACTTGAAGATGAATTTTGAAATTTTTCGAAAATTTGAAAAATTCCAAAAAGATGTTTTCCAAAATTGTCACTTATATCACTATTTAAAAATTCAAAAATAACCCAAAATTATATTTATGTTCAAACACAACTCTAATTATCAAATAACATTTTCGCTTGAAAATTCTTTTCACCTTTTTTTGAAATTTTACCATTCTTATGTTCAAACTTAAATGTTATCAGCAAATTCTTTTGGGTATATTGATAAGCACTAAATGCACTAAAGTCTATTTACAACTATTATTACACTTACCAAGGAATTATGTGGTTGAAAAAAGTTGGTCCCTCCCTCTGGCATAGACAACTAAGAAATTTAATGCCATTGTATTAAATTATATTTTTTTTAATAAAAACAGAAACAAAGCATAGACAACTAAGAAATTTAATGCCATTGTATTAAATTATATTTTTTTTTATAAAAACAGATACAAAGCATAGACAACTAACAAATTTAATGCCATTGTATTAAATTATATTTTTTTTAATAAAAACAGAAACAAAAAGTTTTCCTTTTTGCTCACCTATCCCAGATTTATTTTTCAATTTTTTTAATAACTCATTTATTGTCATTCTTTCCTCATTTTTTTGGCCATAATATTGACAGGTATCATAGCCTACACCACACAGAAATGGGGACCAATTATTGCCTCTTTATGCCACTTTTTGATGCTTTAGGAAATACCCTTAACCAAAAATCATGGGAAATGCACACAAAATTAAGTCTTGAATCAGGTAAATACTTATCTTATCATAGCCCAATGATATTCGATTTAACTTTTATATACTGATAATATGGTTAAGATAAGCCGTCTATATCACACCTTTTGAGGCGTGGTTTTTCTTTGGACTTTACGTGAACATGAAATATCTTGTGCATCGGACTGCCATTGATATAAACGGACAATATATATATTTTTTTTTTTACATAATACGTGTAATTTAACATGTTATAGCAAGCAATTGATCGTAGTTTTTAGATTATTAATGATATCTTTTAAGCTCCTATGGATATCTTATTTGATCGACTCTAGAATTAGAGTAGATGCCAATATTATGTAAGTATATTGACTTTTCTCGAGAAATTAGATTTATTGGTGTAAAAGTACTCAATCTTAAATTAATTAATATCGATTATAGAAAGTATTATACGGAATTAGAAAAGGTTATTTCTATTCTTAGAAACTAACATAGCTCTAATTAGGTTTTTCATATAAAATTTCAAACTTTAGTAATTATGACAAGGACAATTTAAAAGAAAGGAAACACAGTAGCCCAAGGACAATTAATGAGATAGCTATTCACTAGAGAAAAAGTAAGGTGAATAATTTTAAATGTATATAGTCATATTGGGATCTTTATACAAAATAATAGCTCGTCGTCATCACTGTTTATTTTTCTTAATCAATATACGTAAATTATTTATCGATTATATACGATTTTACACATACTACATATAAATTTGTACATATATTATGCATCCAACATTTTAACTTAAAAATATTCGAGTGAAAGCAAGTTGCATCTAAATCTATTAATAGTACTTTAGCTTTATCAATCAATTTTCTTTCTTTTGAATTTTATTATCGGCTGGTTCTGAGGCTGATTAATATTACAATACGCTCAGTTAGTTAAGATTCGATTCCCTAGTATTCATAGTGACAACATTCTCACTTTTATTATCATGTCACATACTAGTAGGGGAATAACCACTTCTTATTAACCGATCGAAATCGAAATATTAATACAATCTTTTCTGATCCCGCTAGAGGGGGAGACCCTATATTATACGTCAGCTATTATTAGTTTAAGCGGTTGAATAAACGACTATCGAAATTAATTCTTGCTCAATTTCAAATGTCCAAAATCCAAATGGCTACTAAAACTTGTACTGTTGGAAAATTGCAGGCAAAAATGGGAGGGTACCAGATTTTGTATTTTTGGCACATGTTGTGGATTTGACATCTGCAATGCACGTTCCATTCCTATTCAGATCATTTGGATCAAAACCTTTCAGTACCAGGCTCTTCTTGCTTCCTTTGTTGCCCTTTGTTTTTGTAGCTATGTTGGTTATGTGGGCATATTCCAAGGTCTTTTTGAACAGTTTCTACAACTTAAGGGGTCGATTGCATCAAACTTGGGTCGTTCCTCGCTTTGGTTTTCAGGTTTGTAAATATTCTTTTTTTTACCCCTCTATCTTCTTATAATTGTGAAATTATCCCGAGGATCCGCTACGCATGGTTCGGAACTCGACCGATAATAATATGTGACGTGCGTTTAGGGCCAGAGCTAGAGACCAAGTTACGAGTTTGGTTAAACCTAGTAACTTTGGTCCATACTCTGTATTTGTTAAAAAAAAATATATATATTTAATACGTATAAAATAGTAGTTTAGAACCCAGTAATTTAAAAAGACTAGAATTTTGAATCCATATATATATATATATATATATATATGGTCAGGTCCCTTCCACTCTGCAAAGAAAAAGTAAAATAAAAAAAAAATATCTTAGAAACTTTTAAGCTGCATTTTTGGCTTAAATGTTGTCAAAAGATTGAGCCCTGCAATAGTAAAATTGTCTCTGTGTGACTTATAGGTTAAGGGCCGGTTTGAGCTGTGTAATCAGTCATTGAAGCTTACACCAGAGTAGGCTGTTTACATAACATTTCCTTGGAATGCGGTCTTTCCCCGGACTTCAAGGGGTTTGAGCCGTGTAATACAGGATATTTCTTGCACCGGGCTACCTCTTTAATTGTTACTTTGAAGTGCTGTTTAATTCAAATTGTTTATAATTTTTTTTATTGGGTGAATTTCGGTGTGGCAGTATTTCTTGCCATTCGCAGCTGAAGGGATTAATAATCAAATAGAGCAAGCAATCCTTAGAGCTGATAAATTGGGAGTCAAAGTTATTAGCCTTGCTGCATTGAACAAGGTACTTAACCCCCCATCCCCCCCAACCCCTCTTCTCTCTATATAAAAATGTTTATATGCTAAAGTCGAAGTCAGAGTTTAAAGCTTATGCATCCGGGATACTAATTTTTGTAAATTTATAAAATTTAAATATGTTTTGAACCAAAAGATATATATTGAATTCGGCCATACTCGGTAACTTATACACTAGCTTCGACATATATATACTATTCTTGAAATAAAAGTGTACTCTCTTCGGTTCACAATAAGTGATTTTTTGGCTTCTTTTTTGTGATCCAAAATAAGTGATTTTTCCGGATTTCAAGAATGAATTAACTATGTTTTTTCTACATTGCCCTTGGAGTAAGTAATGTTGGAGTATGTGTTAAGAGTGTTTATGTAAAGAGATAGTAAATGTTAATATGGTCGATTTTATTCAGGAATGGATGTAGCATATAAGTACCGGATTCAATTGAATCCAGTACTTTCGACGCAGAACATAAATTTATATGTAAAAATCACTAAAGTTACAATAAATAGTAGATATGAATCTATAACTTTAAAATATAATAGGCCAAAAAGTTTAAATGTTGAACTCATAGAACAAAAATTTTAGATCCGCCTCTGATTTTATTGCTAATTAATATTAAAATGTGAATTTATTAATATGTGTGAAAACAACCAAAAAATCTCTTATTTTGGACCAAATGGAGTAGCATTTAACGTATAAGTTTTATATATTTGCATGTGGCAGACATGGTAGTTGGCTGAAACTTTGTATAAAACTTTGCTACGCAACTCGACCTTGATTAATGCTACAATAAAGTTTGTGAACGTATAGTAGTACTGTTATTTGCTGTCAAAGGAAACTGCCTAGACAATATATCGATTAATCATTTATGATGAAAATGACATACAATTCAAGTACTACAGGGTCCATGCAAAGACGGATCCGGTATTTGAAAATGGCGGGGACATTACTGTCGAATAAAATTGAGAAATAATGAAGTAGGAATCCAACTTAGGGTAATGCAGTTGAAAAGCCAAGTTGTGCCCCCGTAAATCGACTAATGCAGTCTTAGGGTATCAATCAAAATATATACTGTTATTTAAGATATATATATATACACTTTTTTTTTCGAAATTTCGGGGTCTTGTGATTCTCTTACTTAACGGTAGGTCCGCCTCTGCATCCATGTCCTTGCACTAATGTTAAAATAAATAGGAGGACTAGCATTTACCTTTTTTCTCATAGAAAATACTGATAGAGAGCATTTCTCTTTTTTATAGTATCTAGGTGGTACATATTATTACGCGTAATTGCTATAAATAAACTGATTGTGTAAATATTTTTATATAAACAGTACACAAAACATAAACTCTTTTTTTTTTTTATTCAAAATGCAGAATGAGGCACTAAATGGAGGAGGGATATTATTTGTAAACAAACATCCTAACCTTAAAGTAAGAGTTGTTCATGGAAATACATTAACAGCAGCTGTTATACTTAAAGAAATTCCAGAGGATGTAACTGAGGCTTTCTTATCTGGAGCCACCTCTAAACTTGGAAGAGTTATTGCTCTTTACCTTTGTAGAAGACAAGTTCGTGTTCTTGTAAGTATCACACACACTCTATTCTTCTCTTCTTTACATGAATTATACATATATTATACGTTCTTCGATCGGCTATTTTTATTTTAAGCGGTTAGATGGACGACTGTTTAGGTTAACTCTTCTCTTCTCTCTTTACACAAATAGCCGGTTGAACTCAGTATTTACTTTTTTTTGCCGGTATGCATAGATTATACAATGATCATAAATGATTATACACATATTATACATGAATTGCACATATAGTCAGATCTCTATATAACATTCATTCACTATAAAAGTCAAAGTTTATGTTATGTTATAATATATGTCATCAATAACACGACTTCATTGTAGCAGCAAAAAAATATATATCGGAACAAATGAAGTTGTTATAGAGAGATTTGACTAAATATTATACAATTTTTAGTTTAAGTGATTAGGTGGAGGGTTATTTAGGTTAATTCTTTTTGTTTCTTATATGAGTTTTAATTAATTAATTATTGCATTTATGTCCATGTCTAGCTGAAAGTTTTATCTCTTGGATGGTCGGAAAAATTAATTGAGAAATTAAACATGATGTGGGAATGGTAAGGTTGTGTAAATAGGCTTGAGACTTCTTTTCTTTTCAGCTTGAGTAATAAATTTATTTGTTTGATTTTTCATCCGGTGTTTGGTACTCGTGTTGGAACCCGAATTAATTTAAATTTGAATCGAAAAGTCTCACATTGAGATTAAACAGCATACTAACAAATGCGACTCACCAAAGACTCATACCGAGACCTTTAATTATACAAATGAGTGAAAATTTTGTAATAGAAGAAAAGTTCACAGAATATCTGGTTCAAGTTCGTCGAAGATTCTTCAATAATATATCCGGTTCACGAGATTCTATAACTGTAGGACAAAATTGTCATTTTGCAATTACTCAAATTGTCCACTGAGGACAAGAACCCTACACTGTAAAAAGTCTTATGTTGTGGGCAAATATTTACTTTCTAAAAATTTGGTCCATTTGTTCAATGTCCCCAATGTCCAAATTTGTACTTTGTGAGACAAGTCCATGTTAAAGTTTGTGTGTTAATTGTACTTGGAAAATAAACTGGCAATATAATTATTGTAGGGATTGAAAATTTTACTTTTTTTTTTTTTTTTAGATAAAAGACTGTCTATATCGCACCCCTTGAAATACGGTCTATCTCCAAATTTTATGTGAACGCGAGATATTTTGTACACCGAACTGTCTTTATATTCCGATAGATTGGCATACTCTTTATAATATGTTAGGTTTAAATATTACTCGTAACTAACAGACTTTCTTGATGCGAAATTACAGATGCTAACAGCATCAACGGAAAGATTTCAAAAGATCCAAAAGGAAGCTCCTGCTGAATACCAGAAGTACTTAGTCCAGGTCACCAAGTATGAAGCTGCCAGAAATTGCAAGGTTTATATTTATTTATCAGTTTCCAAATATTAATTTTCAAAATTTGCAAAAATAATTATAAAATCTTAGTAAAAACACAAAAACAAAATCATAAAAGCATATGAAATTCCTTTTAGCAGAGAATGTAGGTTACTTCAACATTTGTAGCCATTAGACAATATAAAATTGCAGTTGATTTACCTTAGTCACATCGAGAGCATAGGGCAACAGGCAGATTCAGGATTTGAAAGTTGCGGATCACTTTCAGATAAAAGCTTAAGCAAATGTTGGAGTGGGAGTCGAACCAAAATAGTGCATTAAAAGTTCAGTTGTACCCCTCAAGTCGGCCAATGTAGCTGCCTAAGCTTTGAGTATTAGGGTACCAACCAAAATATATACATGTTATTTAAGATATATATATACATACCTTAAGGGAACGACAGCTTCTAACTGAGAGTATATCTTAACCTGTTGTGAGAAATAACCTGTCTTAATTCTCTAAATTACTAATCCCACCTTTTATGAATATCTTTACTTAACTATCAGGTGATCAGATAGAGTAAATAATGAAAAATTTATATTATCAGTGTATATAAACTATACTCTATTGGAATTAGAAAAAAATAAAGAAAAATTATTATTATTATTGTTATTGTTATCGTCATCCTATTATCTAAAATTAAAGTTTTGGTTTATTTGGTTATGATATTTATAGACATGGATAGTTGGAAAATGGATAACACCAAGAGAGCAAAGTTATGCACCAAAAGGAACTCATTTCCATCAATTTGTGGTTCCTCCAATTTTGTCCTTTAGAAGAGATTGTACATATGGTGATCTTGCTGCTATGAGATTACCTGAAGATGTTCAAGGACTTGGATCTTGTGAGGTATGTCAATAATTTTCATTACAAAATCCATCAATTTATAATTTTTCATCATTTTTACAATTTCTTGAGACAATTCATTGCAAAAGAATAAGAACTAGCTATAAACTCTGTTGCTAAATCGCTCGTAGCTAACCGAATTTCTTGATAATTGATTATTATTCCGTCACTAAATAGGATTATCGACAGATTTTTCTGTTTGGCTATAAAATTTTTCTGTCGCTAAGTCATGTTTTTATAGTAGTGATTTACCCTAATTTCACCCAAAGATGCATTCTACTTTAGTACATAATTTCGAGAGAACAATAAAACTTTTCTTTGAAACCCCTTTATTTTATATTCTCTCTAATCCATTTTAGATACACTCTTTTCATTTTAGCTGGTTTAACAAAAAAAAAATGACATCTTTCTATACTTCGAAAAACTCTTCACTTTCTAATTGTTCATGTTACTCCCGATAACATGTTGGTATAGCGATAGAGATATTATGGCATGTATATAAGTTATGAAGATGTCTTCTTTCGTTTTCTTGAGTCGCGGGGTTATCAAAAATAGCCTCTCTACTACCTCGAGGTAGGAGTAAGGTCTGCGTATACATTACCCTCCTCAAATCCCACATGTGAAATTTTACTGGATTTTTGTTGTATATAAGTTACGAAGATACTTTTTTAACGTGCGTGCTACAAGTTTTTTTCCTGTCTTAAATTCCGTACCGAATCAACTCATATTATTATTATTATTATTATTTTTTCGTACTTTTAACAGTATACAATGGAGAGAGGGGTAGTCCATGCATGCCATGCAGGAGGAGTGGTACATTCATTAGAAGGCTGGACACACCATGAAGTTGGAGCTATTGATGTAGACAGAATTGACTTAGTTTGGGAAGCTGCTATGAAACATGGTCTCAAGCCAGTGTCAAGTCTTAAAAAGACAGATTAATTAATTTAATATCACTTAAGTTCTCAAATTAATTATTTCCATTTGTGAACTCATGAAAAATCCCCAATAATTTAAACAAGAAAGATTCTTGGAATTCTCTCTTATAATGAGAAAAAGAGAGGAAAATGGGTTTGGCTTAGAATTCACTAAGTGATTCAATTGAACAAGAGAAGTTATGATTTATAAATGCATATATATATATATATTGTTATGTTCCAATGACTATGTACATCAGATACTAAATTCTTGAATTCCAATTTTTTGCCATCTATTTCGTACGGTGTGGTTCAATTTTTTCTGTCAAGTCAAGATATTATCAACATCCAAAGAAAACCAAAACTTAGTAGATTTAAAAAGAAAAAGAAGAAAAAGCGAAAAGCAAAACCTGCAGCTATATTTACTATGTTAATAACGTTTAATAAACGAACAAATGAATTATAGATCACAGAAATGTTTATACTTTTGGATGGGTCAAAATGAACTGAATGAATAAATGAGTGATTTCCCAACTCACGGGCCGATTTACTTTAGGGCAAGCGATGTCACGTGACACCATTTCGCCGGAAAATTTCACTAAACAAACATAAATAATACGTGGACAATAACAAAATTCCGTCTAAATGACATAGAATGACACCACTTTGTGAACTTGGACTTGATCCGTTGGTTAAGGCGCTGTAATTCTTGGGTTTGGTTCTAGATTCAAGTCTAAACTAACACATTTTTGTTCTTTTAAGTTTTGCGGTCCCTTAGCATATTTAAAAATGATTGTTATGATCTAAATTGTTTTTTTTTGGCTAAATTATTTCAAATTTATTTATTTACTCTTTTAAATGTGACATTGCTTATTAAGAATTTTGCGTACCTCACTGGGCCCAACCCAGCCCAAGTTTATTTGCGTTAAGATGAGTTGGATCAAAATAGGCTAAAAAATAGGTCACAACTCAATCCACCCAACTTTTTTTTTTTGCTAAGAAGGCTTTGATTGATTAAAGACATAGTTAGGATACATAGGGTTGAACTGGACGGTATACCCCAGTTCCAATTACATCAAAATATAAAAGCGGTAAGATAAAAACTGGTGGACTAGCAAACACAAAACATCATTTGATTGTTGGTCCATTTTTTCATTCCCATACTTGGCTAATACATCTGCCACTCCATTACCCTCTCTGAATATATGGTGTATCATGGTGACCTGGAGTTCATTGAGCATCAACTTGCATTCATAAATAATGTCTGAGTTTTTTAGTGGTGTGTTTGATATAATGTGTAGTAATATCTGGGAGTCCGTTTCCACCTGTAATGATTTGTAGTTGCGAGCTTTTGCTAGTAGTAGCCTGTGAAATAAAGCTAGGAGTTCAGCTTGTAGGGTATCAGTATATAACAAGTGTTTGGCAAAGCCGTATACCTGATTCATTGCGAAAGACTCTAGTTGCTCCTCCCTCGTGGGATTGATTATTAAAAGCTCCATCTATCTTTAACTTATAACATCCTTTTGGGGGGGGGGGGGGGGGGGGGGGTGTGTGCCATTTAACCATAATTTGATTAGTAGGTGTGTGATGTTGTTTGCATGTGCTAAGTGGTAAAATTGGGATGCTTGGTTGTAGATTGTACGTGTATTAGTGGTTGTGTGGGTGTGGTTAAAAATATTGTGATTACGGTTGATTAATATATGCCAAAGATGAACGACACCAATATATGGAGAGGTGTAGTAGTGCTTGTGTGGCTTTGTGGATGTCGTGGGGGGCTGCATAACTGTTTAACCCATTGTTGTGTGAGTTGCAGTGGAGTTGGTATATGAAAAGACTGCCATATGTATGTGTTGTAGGCAAATTGGAGGAAAATATGGTTTATGTCCTCAATTGCTTGTCTGCACAATGGGCAGATAACATCCATAGAGATTTTGCGTTGAGAGAGGAATGAGAGGGTTGGTAGTTTGGCTTGTAGTATTAGCCATAAGAAGTGTTTAATTTTATTGGTAGTATGTATCTTCCATATCCATGTGAGCTGTGAAAGTTGTTGTTTGTGTGAAGGGGTTGTTATTTGTTTGTATGCCGTAGTTGTAGAGAAGGCGCCTGTCGGAGAAGGGTGCCAAAAGAATTGGTCCTTATAGTTGCTTGAGGTTGTGAGAAAGGTGTTGTTAATGAGGTTATGAAGGAAATGCGAGAGGTCAAAGGAAAGTGGTGTAATATTCCATGATCCATTTTGTATGATGGTGCTGGGTGGAAGGTTATATTCATGTTGTTGGAGTGGACCATGGATAAGCTGTCGTAAGGAGCAGTTTGGTGGTAGCCAATAGTTTGCCCAAAATTTAATTTTATTACCATTAGCTATATTCCAACCTAGACCCTGCTTAAAGGGAAGGTGTGCTTTTACCATGCTTTTCCAAATGTATGAAAGTCCAATTTTTGTTAGGGAGGTGGAGGTTGGGGTGTGGTTTCTGTATTTGTGGAAGGTATTTAAGGTGTAGAGTGTTTGCACATCGAGTGTTATAATTGTTATAGAATCTCCATAGTAGGCTTGTGAGGAGGGACATATTTTTTAGATATATTTTATGGATTCCTAAGCCTCCGTAGATTTTTGGTGTAATAACTTTGTTCCAGTTAATTAGATGAATTTTTCTTTTAGCTGGGGATGATCCCTAGAGGAAATTTCTTTGGATATGATCAATATGCGTTAGGATCTTGGGTGAGAGAATGTTTAGTTGCATGGCATATGTGGGGATAGTGTTTAGAATAGAAGTAATTAGGGTCGTTCCTCCAACAAATGATAAGCTTTTATGCTTCCAACCAGCCAGTTTACAATTTAGATGGTCAATGAGGTATTGTTAATCAGAGGAAGTTGAGGTGATGTTAGCTATTGGTAGCCCTAGATACCTGCCAAAATCCGTAGTGGTTGCTATGTTAAGGAGTGAGAAAATTTTGTTCTTAGTATCGTTTGGTACATTTGCTGAGAAGAGAATTTTAGATTTGGTAAAGTTGATGCGTTGGCCCGATTGTTGATGTAGGGTATTAAAGATATTAATAATAGTATGCAGATTTTTTCATATGCTTGTGCAAATAAAACTAGGTGGTCAGCAAAGAGTAAGTGTGAAAGAGAGGTTCCTTTACTAGATATTTTAACTGGCGTCCATGTAAGCGTATCCACAGCATGGTCAATGAGACGTGAGAGGGATTCCATGTAGATGATGAAGATATAAGGGCTTAGAGGGTCTCCCTGTCTAATGCCCCTAGTTGGTTAGAAGTATTGAGTAGGTTTTCCATTGACTAGTATAGAGATAGAGGAAGTTGAGACGCAAGACATAAATTAGTTTGATTAAATATGGTGGAAAATTTAATTGTTGTAGAGAAAAGTAGATGAACGACCATTCTAAGCGGTCAAAATCTTTCTCAAGGTCGATTTTTAAGATTATGTCACCAATTTTCCCTTTTTGACTTGTAAAGGAGTGTAATGCTTCCTGTACTATGATAGCATTGTCAATAGCACGTCTACCTGGTATGAAACAACTTTGGGTGGGGCTGATAATTGTGGGTAGGTGAGGTCTAATACGGTTACTAATAATTTTTGAAATAGTTTTGTAGATTGTGTTACAAAGTCTGATTGGTCGGTATTGAGTTATATTTTCTGGATTTTAAACATTGGAGATTAATATAATAAGTGTTTTATTGAGGTCTTCAGGGATCGTAGCAGTTGAGAATGTATTTGTGCATATAGTTATTACAACTATTTTTGTATCCTCCCAAAATTTTTGGAAGAAAAAAGGGTGAAGACCATCAGGCCTTGGAGTCTTAAATGGTTTGAAGGATATTATTGCCCGACAAATTTCGTTATAAGGTGGTGGTTGTGATAATATTTGATGTGTGTCATTGGAGAGAACATTATACGAGTAAGTAGAGTATGATTTTGGAGTAGATGTGAATTGAGTTGTGTATAATAATTTAAAGTGGTTAGTGATTATGTCATGGAATCAAGCCACCTCATGGCGTATCATATCCTCACAATCAGGCCCTCGGCCTCACTCAACAGAACCTCTTAAAAAGCCCTTCGGGTAAATCAGTAAAACAGGGTACTCGACCCAAAACATCATTTTTAAATCACAAAGTAGTGTAAATCAGGCTGAGTTTCGAAAACAGTTAGCACAATATGACTGAGTGAAATCATTAATAAATAGTGAGGAAAAACAACAGTAAAAATCCCCCAAAGGGTCTAAACAGATCGGTGCGAGGCCCCAAACACGGCTTATGGCCCAAATATTTCAGCAATCTTTGGAACATAATTTAATATAGGGTTTTGAGTAAAATATGCAACTCATTAGTTGCCGCGGAGAGGACCTAGTCCAATCCAAAAATCAGTGCGCGCCACATACTCGTCATCCGACGTGTGCGCCATTCTAAAATTAGTGAGAAATACGTAATCCGGGGTTTCATACCCTCAGGACAAGATTTATAACCATTACTTACCTCTACAAGGCCACAACACTAGTCCTCTATGCCCTTGCCCCTCAAATTGGCTCCCGATTGCTCCGAATCTAGCCAAAACCAGTTTAACATCATTAATATATACTAAAGGAACACAACCCAATCGAAAACTATCAAATTATAGAAGAATATCGAAATTCGGCCAACCCCGAGCCCTAGGCCCATGTCTCGGAATTCGATAAATTTTATATCACTAGAAACCTCGACCTCCCACGATTCTACACATACCAAAAACACCATAATCGGACCACAATCGCCTACCCAAATTGCCAAAAGAATTTTCCAATCCTCCACACATTCTTCCCAACCTTTATCTACTTTAATCCTTCAATTTACAAGCCTAATCCGAACAAAATAGCATAGAAACGACTTTAATAACCCGGGAACTTACCTCCACTGAAGACCCACAAATTCTTTCTTCAACTTGCCTTCAAAAGAGCTCCAACCGCATGCAACAATGGTGAGATGAATAAAATTTTGCGGAGGCCTCTTTTGTACTATTCTGCCCAGCAATTCCGCACCTGTGACCCAGGTGCGCACCTGCGCAACCCCACTAACGGAGAAGTTCTCACACCTGCGGCCACTCCTCCGCAACTGCGGCTTCGCAGGTGCGACCATCTCTTCGCACCTGTGGATTTCCCCTTCCTAGCCTCCTTTCAAACCTGCGCATGGCCTTTCGCACCTGCGACATCGCAGTTGCGGCTACCCTTCCGCAGGTGCGGCCAACACCAACAACCATTTGCTGCAATTTTCCAAGTTCAAAACTCCGCCAACCATCCGAAATCAATCTCGAGCCCCTCGGGGCCCCAACCAAACATACCAACACACCCCATAGCATTATTCCAACTTAGTCGAGCCTTCGAAACACCAAAAACAACATGAAAACACCAAAATTACATCAAACTCAAGCCTATGAACTTTGAAACTTCCAAATTTCGCCAACTGGCCCGAAACCAATCGAAACACCTCCGATTGACCAAAAATTTTGCACACATACTCAAAATGACATTACGAACCTGTTCCAACTTCCGAAATCCCCTTCCGACACTGATAGCCTATTTTTCACTGCCGACCGAAAATTGCCAAAAACTAACTTTCGCTAATTCAAGCCTAATTCTACACTGGAAGTCAAAACTTCATTTCGACCACACTACTAAGTCCCAAATCACCTAATGAAACTATCCGAGCCATGAAATCCGTATTCTGAGATCGTTCACCAATTAGTCAACTCTTAGTTGACTTTTTCAACTTTTAGGCTACTTTAGGAGACTAAATGCCTCAATTCTCACCATGACCACTCCGGACCCAAACCAACTGACGCAACATAACAAAAACAAGCTAGAAATATATGACAAATGAAGAAATATGGGAAACGGGGTAAATCTCACGGAACGACCGACCGGGTCGTTACATCCTCTCCCTCTTAAACAACCCTTCCTCCTCGAACGAGTCTAGAAACATACCTGGAGTCTCAAATAAGTGAGGATATCTGTCCCGCATCTCCCGCTCGATCTTCCAGGTGGCATCTTCCACCAGCTGCCCTCTCCACTGAACCTTCACTGAAACTATATCCTTAGACCTCAGCTTCCTGACCTGTCGACCCAAAATAGCCACTGGCTCTACCTCATATGACATATCACCCTCGAGCTGAACCATGCTGGAGTCCAAAACATGAGACAGGTCACCAACGTACTTTCGGAGCATCGAAACATGGAACACCGGATGAATACTCGATAAACTGGGAGGCATAACAAGCCTATAAGCCACCTCCCTAACCCTCTGAAGCACCTCAAATGACCCAATGAACTTGGGACTTAGCTTCCCCCTCTTCCCGAACCTCATAACACCCTTCATGGGTGACACCTTCAGCAACACCTTATCCCCAACCATGAAAGACATATCTCGGACCTTCCGGTCAGCATAACTTTTCTTCCTAGACTGTATCGTGCGAAGCCGCTCCTGAATTAACTTTGCCTTACCCAACGCATCCTGAACCAAGTCTGTGCCCAATAGCCTAGCCTCGTCCGGCTCAAACCAATCAACCAGAGATATACAACTCCTACCATATAAAGCCTCATACGGAGCCATCTGGATACTCGACCGATAGCTGTTATTATATGCAAACTCCACTAGTGGCAGAAACTGGTCCCATGAATCACCAAAGTCAATCACACAAGCACGCAACATATCCTCCAAAATCTGAATGGTACACTCCGACTGCCCGTCGGTCTGAGGATGAAGCACTGTGCTCAACTCAACCTGAGTACCCAACTCTATCTGTACGGCTCTCCAAAACTGAGATGTGAACTGAGTACCTCTGTCGGAAATGATAGAAACTGAAACCCCATGCAATAAGATAATCTCCCTGATATAAATCTCAGCTAACCTCTCCGAAGAATAAGTAGTGCCAACAGGAATGAAGTGCGCGTCTTGGTCAGCCGATCCACAATAACCCATATAGCATCAAACCTCCTCGAAGTCCGTGGGAGTCCAACTATGAAGTCCATGGTGATCCACTCCCACTACCACTCCGGAATATCAAATCTCTGAAGCAATCCACCTTGTCTCTGGTGCTCATACTTGACCTGCTGACAGTTGAGACATCGAGCCACAAACTCCAC
This sequence comes from Nicotiana knightiana, assembly GCA_005239525.1. Lineage (NCBI taxonomy): Eukaryota > Viridiplantae > Streptophyta > Magnoliopsida > Solanales > Solanaceae > Nicotiana > Nicotiana knightiana. Next base: position 37,813 of record ML390423.1, on the reverse strand, counting down.
AATATATTTCTTCATCCTCCTCCACCAATAATGCTGCCTCAAATCCTGATACATCTTTGCGGCACCCGGATGGATGGAATACCGTGAACTATGTGCCTCTGCTAGAATAAAATCTCGAAGCCCATCTACATTGGTTACGCAAATCTGACCCTGCATCCTAATGACCCCATCATCACCAATAACCATATCCTTGGCATCACAGTGACGGATCCTGTCCTGAAGAACAAACAAATGTGGATCATCATACTGGCATGCTCTAATCTGATCGTAAAGAGAAGACCTGGAGGCTACACAAGCCAACACCTGTGGGGTCTCTGATAGATCCAATCTCACCAACTGACCCGCTAAGGCCTGAACATCAAGGGCTAATGGCCACTCTGCTACTGGAAGGTAGGCTAGACTCCCCAAACTCTCTGCTTTGCGACTCAGGGCATCAGCCACTACATTGGCCTTCCACGGATGATATAAGATAGTGAAGTCATAATCCTTGAGAAGCTCTAACCATCTCCTCTAACGCAAATTTAAGTCCTTCCGCCTCAACAGATACTTCAAACTACGATGGTCAGTGAAAATCTCACACTACACTCCATACAAATAATGCCGCCAAATCTTCAAGGCATGAACAATGGCAGCTAACTCAAGATTGTACACTAGATAATTCTTCTCGTGCACCTTCAACTATCTAGACGCGTAGGCAATCACCGTACCGTCCTGCATCAATACCGTTCCCAAACCAACTCTAGAAGCATCACAATAGACTGTGTAAAAACCCGAACCAGTAGGCAAAACTAGTACCGGAGCTGTGGTCAATGCTGACTTGAGCTTCTGAAATCTCTCCTAACACTCATCAGAACATCTGAATGGAGCACCCTTTTGGGTCAATCTGGTCAAAATCGAAGCAATAGAAGAGAATCCCTCCACAAAGCGACGGTAATATCCCGCCAAACCAAGGAAACTCCTAATCTCTATAGTTGAGGATGGTCTGAGCCAACTCTGCATCACCTTTATCTTCTTTGGATCAACCTGAATACCCTCACTAGACACCATGTGCCCCAAGAAACCTACTGAACCGAGCCAAAACTCACACTTGGAGAATTTTGCATAAAGCTTCTCCTCCCTCAACCTCTGCAACACAACTCTCAAATGCTGAGCATGCTCTTCCTAGCTACGAGAATAAAGCAGGATGTCATCAATGAACACAATGATGAAAGAATCGAGATAAGGCTGAAACACGGTGTTCATCAATTGCATGAACGCAACTGGGGCATTGGTCAGCCCAAAAGACATAACCAAGAACTCATAATGACCATATCTGGTCCTGAAAGCAGTCTTCGGAATGTAAGAATGCCGAATCTTTAACTGATGATACCCAGATCTCAAGTCAATCTTGGAGGACACTCTAGCTCCCTAAAGCTGGTCAAACAAATCATCAATGCGGGGCAAGGGATACCGGTTCTTCACCGTAACTCTATTCAGCTGTAGATAATCAATACACATGCGCATGGAACCATTCTTCTTCTTCACGAACAACACCAGTGCACCCCAAGGTAACACACAAGGCCGAATGAACCCCTTATCCAGGAGTTCCTGAAGCTGCTCCTTCGATTCCTTTAGCTCTGCTGGTGCCATACGATAAGGTGGAATAGAAATAGGCTGAGTGCCTGACACAAATTCAATACCCAAATCAATATCCCTGTCAGGTGGCATGCCTGGCAGGTCTGACGGAAACACGTCCGGAAAGTCACGGACCACAAGAACTAAATCAATAGTGGGAGTCTCACCACTGACATCCCTCACAAAGGCCAGATAAGATAAACACCCTTTCTCAACCATGCGCTGAGCCTTCAGGTAGGAAATCACCCTGCTAGGCATATACTCAAAAAAACCTCTCCACTCGACCCTCGGACACCCTGGCATAACTAAGGTCACGATCTTAGCGTGACAATCAAGAACAACATGACACGGAGATAACCAATCCATGCCTAATATCACTTCAAAATCGACCATGCTGAGTAATAGTAGGTCCACTCGGGTCTCCAGACCCCCAATAGATATCATGCACGACCGATACACACGGTCCACAACAACAGTATCGCCCACCAGAGTTGACACATGAACAGAGGTGACTAGAGACTCACGGGGTACATCTAGAAAACGGGAAAAATATGAACAAACATAGGAATATGTAGAACCAGGGTCAAATAAAGCCAAGGCATCTCGGTAACAGACTGAGACAATACCTGCGATCATGGAATATGAGGCCATAGCATCTGTCCTGGTTGGAAATGCATACCTGCGAGCCTGACCTCCCTCTGCTCGACCTCCCCTTCTAAGGCGGCCTCTGGCTGACTGACTACCACCCCTGGCTGCCTGGGCGGGTGGTGAAGTAACTGGAGCTGAAGTCGAGGGCTGGCCCCTTTGCTGAGAAGAAACACCAGAACGGCGGGGACACTGCCTCCACACGTGCCTGAACTCTCCACACTCAAAATAACTCCCTGGAGCTGGAGGCGGGGACTGATAGAAACCCCTGGCACTAGAACGACCACTGGAAGACTCATGCATAGAAGGACTCTAAACTGGGGGTGCTCGATCTGCACTCTAAGCTGGGAGGGCACCAAAATATGTACGGCCTGACTGAGAACCACGGGGACCATGCCTCGAAGATGCACCACTATATGCTGGGCGGGCTGACTGAGGAGGCCTGAATGAACGGCCCCTACTCTGCTGAAACTGCCCCCTGAAGGGAGCACCACTAGATTTGCCCGAACCACGAGGCCTCTTGGCCTCCCTCTCCTCCCGCTCCTGGCGGCGAACTGACTCAATCTCTCGAGCTATGTCAACAACCTGCTCGTATGAAGCACCCGATACTCTCTCCCGAGTCATAAATAGACGGAGCTGATAACAAAGACCATCTACAGACCTCCTCACCCTCTCCCTATCAGTAGGGACAATCTCAGAAGCATGCCTAGCCAACTTAGGAAACCTCATCTCGTACTGAGTAACTGATAACTCTCCCTGGCGTAGCTGCTCAAACTGCCTGCGTTGCTCCTCTCTGTGGGACTGAGGAACATACTTCTCCAAAAATATCGTGGAGAACTGCTGCCAGGTGAGAGGTGCTGAACCAACCGGCCTACGCCTCTCGAATGACTCCTACCAAGTAAAGGCAGCACCCGCAAATTGAAAGGTAACAAATGAGACCCCACTGGTCTCCAAAATACCCGCAGTACATAGTATCCTCTGGCACTTATCTAGAAACCCTTGGCCGCCCTCGCCCTCTGTACCACTGAAATTCGGAGGCTGAAGTCTGCTGAACCTCTCCAACCTGCGTTGCTCGCCTCAGGCATAGTAGGGACCACATAATCCTGGACCGGAGCAACTGGCTGAGCTGGGGCTGCTCCCGGTGCCTGAATACCCCGTGCAGCCTGCTCAGGTGACCGGGCAGCTGGAGTCTGATTGCCTTCCCCGGCCTGAGCTGTGGTGGCAGTAGAAGACATGGCGACTGCTTGAGCCAAACTGGTGTACACTTTCAATATCTGATACAGGGTCTCCTAAAGACCCGGAATAACCATAGGCACTACTGGTGTCTGAGCCTGTCCCCCCGGAACACCATCGGCGGGAACCTGATTCTGAACGATAGGGGGATCTTGTGGTACTGTCCCGGCTGCTGCGCGGGCTGGCCTCCTACCTCTACCACAGCCTCGACCGCAGCCTCGACCTTTCGCTGGTCTAGGTGGCGTCTGGTCACTCTGATCAGTATGGCGTGTCCTCACCATCTGTGAGAGAATGAAACAACGTAAGTTCAGATTTCAAGAAGCAATAGATTAGCAGGAAAGAGTTCAAGAAAGATAGAAATGTTTCCTAAAAGTTCGGCAGCCTCTCGAAGATAAGTACAGACGTCTCCGTACCGATCCACAAGACTCTACTAAAACTGCTCATGACCCTTGAGTCCTATGTAACCTAGGCTCTGGTACCAAACTGTCACGACCCCAAATCCTAACCGACCATGATGACGCCTATCGTGGAACTAGGCTAGCCAATAATCCCATGTTTACAATTTCTTTCAAAATCCCAATCCAATTTCAAGCATTTCATAAAATATATAGAGTTTACTAAATACATTAGGCCAATAAATAGTGCCACTTACCCCAAAATTCGGAGCCAACATGTCATGAGCATCTAAGAAAGATAAGCCAAAGGTATACTATTATAATACAAAACTTCCGAATAAATAGCTAGATACAACAAGAAGGAAAAATAGAGATATTGCGAACGCTGAACAACTACCTCTATATCCCGCACTCCGGCTCCGCACGGAATAGATAGCTAATGCTCGGTATCTGCACCTGAATCTGCACACAGAGGTGCACGGAGTAATGTGAGTACGCCAACTCAGTAGTAATGAAAATAAATCAAGTCTAAGAGGCAATAAAACACATAAAAATCAATGTCATCAATTCACAATATGCACAGCCTTACTTTGCAACAGTATAAACATAGATATCTGAAATCATCATGCTTAAAACCAACTTCATAAAAGTCCTTTGAAAAATGTATATTTTAAACAACTTCAAACCGAAAGATTAGTATGAAAATTAAATGCATCATATAGAGGCCCCTCGGGCAAAACATATTTCATAAGTTCAGAGTGAAAGTAGTAAAATCATAAGTAGCCCCTCGGGCAAAACATGTATCATAATCAGCCCCTCAGGAATGCCTAACAGTCACTCATAATCAGTCCATCGGTCATACCTCACAGTCACTCATGCCTCCCAATCACTCGTCACTCGGCACTCGGTGCGCTCACTGGGGGTGTGTGCAGACTCCGGAGGAGCTCCTTCAGCCCAAGCGCTAATATCAAGCCACCTCGTAGCGTATCATATCCTCACAATCAGGCCCTCGGCCTCACTCAGCAGAACCTCTCAAAAAGCCCCTCGGGCAAATCAGTAAAACAGGGTACTCGACCCAAAATATGCAACTCACTAGTTGTCGCAGAGAGGACCTAGTCCAATCGAAAAATAAGTGCGTGCCACATACTCGTCATCCGACGTGTGCGCCATTCTAAAATCAGTGAGAATACGTAATCCGGAGTTTCTCACCCTCAGGACAATATTTATAACCATTGCTTACCTCTACAGGGCCACAACACTAGTCTGCTATGCTTTTGCCCCTCAAATTGGCTCCTGATTGCTCCAGTTCTAGCCAAAATCAGTTTAACATCATTAATATATACTAAAGGAATACAACCCAATCAAAAACTATCAAATTATACAAGAAACTTGAAATTCGGCCAAACCCGAGCCCCGAGCCCCGAGCCCATGTCTCAGAATTCGATAAATTTTACATCACTAGAAACCTCGACCTCCTATGATTCTACACATACTAAAAACACCACAATCGGACCACAATTTCCTACCTAAATTGCCAAAAGAATTTTCCAATCCTTCACCCATTCTTCCCAACCTTTACCTACATTAATCCTTCAATTTACAAGCCTACTCCGAACAAAATAGCATAGAAACGACTTTAATAACCCGGTAACTTACCTCCACTGAAGACCCACAAATTCTTTCTTCAATTTGCCATCAAAAGAGCTCCAACCGCATGCAACAATGGTGAGATGAATAAAATTTCACGGAGGCCTATTTTATACTGTTCTGCCGGGAAATACCGCACCTGCGGTCCCAGGTGCGCACCTGCGCAATCCCACTAACGGACCAATTCTCGCACCTGCGGCCACTCCTCCGCACCTGCGGCCTCGCAGGTGCGACCATCTCTTCACACCTGCGAATTTTCCCTGCCTAACCTCCTTTCGCACCTGCGCATGGCCTTTCGCACCTGCACATGGCCTTTTGCACCTGCGACATCGCAGTTGCGGCTACCCTTCCACAGGTGCGGTCAACACCAAAAACTTACACCAACAGCTATTTGCTGCAATTTTCCAAGTTCAAATCTCCGTCAACCATCTGAAATCAATCCCGAACCCCTCGGGGCCCCAACCAAACATACCAACACACCCCATAGAATTATTCCAACTTATTCGAGCCTTCGAAACACCAAAAACAATATGAAAACACCAAAATTACATCAAATTCAAGCCTATGAACTTTGAAACTTCCAAATTTCACTAACTGCACCGAAACCAACCGAAACACCTCTGATTGACCTAAAATTTTGCACACATACTCAAAATAACATTACAAACCTGTTCCAACTTCCGGAATCCCTTTCCGGCCCCGATAGCCTATTTTCCACTGCCGATCAGAAATCGCCAAAAACTAACTTTCGCCAATTCAAGCCTAATTCTACACCGGACATTAAAACTTCATTCCAAACACACTCCTAAGTCCCAAATCACCTAACGAAGCTATTTGAGCCATAAAATCTATATTCCGAGGTCGTTCACCAATAAGTCAACTCTCAGTTGACTTTCTTAACTTTTAGGCTACTTTAGGAGACTAAATGCCTCAATTCTCACCATGACCACTCCGGACCCAAACCAACTGACCCAACACAACAAAAACAGGCTACCAATATTTTACAAATGCAGAATTGGGGGAAAGGGGGTAAATCTCACGGAACGACTGGCCGGGTCGTTACATATTCTCTCTCGTATTAGTTTTTATTTTTGGTTTGTTAGACCATGTAAAACGAGATCCAGTAAATCCTAGATCAATCATGTCGATTGAATTTAAGAAGTTATTGAAAGTAGCAATTGTCTTTTGGTTAATAGGTTTGCCACCTAATTTGTAGGAGGTTGAGCATAGCTCATTGAAATCTCCGCGTAAAAGCCAAGGTGATGAATGCCAGATATAAAATTCTTGGAGGTCTTTTCATAAGATTTTCCTATTTATATAGTGATTACTAGCATAAAAAACTGATGGAAACCATTTAGGATGGTGGGTACTTACTAAACTGAAGCTTGAATTTCTTGGTTTGTCACTGTCACTGGGTCTACTGTGAGCTCATTTGCACGCCAAAGAAGGACTATCCCCCCTGAATGAACATGAGTTATTATCACGCCCAACTCTAGTCCTAAAAAGGATAACTGGTCACTGCAAATATAATCCGGTCTATAAGTCCGGAGTCGAATTCCACGGAGAACTAATGTTTCGCTATAACTATTCAGTATGAATAAGAAGACAAGATCGAACAATTCCTAAGTTATAAAGATTAAGATTCTTATATCTAACTAATTAACTAAGAAACTAAAGCAGTAAATTAAAAACTAAAGATACTAAGGGTTGGAGATTAAATTTAAGAGGTCTAGAATTACGATTTCTCCAAATATTGGGATCCTTCCTGCTATGTTCCCTACAATTTCGCAGATGTATTCTCTACTGATTGTGATCACTTTAGGTGCCGCAATTCTCTCTCGAGCAACTACAATAATTTACTAGACATATTCTCTCGAACTACGCTAGTTGGCTTTATCTAACCGCTCATTATGACCACGTCAAGGCTTTGTTATTTCTAAACCTACCTTTAAACTCGTTGTATTGATTTCTCACATACGTTAGGAGTGACATTTTTTCAACAACCACCTAAATATGTATCCTTTCTCAAGAAACACATAATAAATAGGCACAATCAATTGATGTCCATTCAATCAACTGAAATAAGCACGTAGTTGAACAAATAGACAAATTCAAAGGTTAAATTACATTAAAACATAACAAGAATTCATCATCCAAGAGGTTCCATCAAAATCCTATATAACAAATTAACTATTCATAATAGCATGAAAAACTACAATACTAGAATTCATAACAATAATGAAAATAGGAAGAAGGAAGTGAAACTCGTCGAAGAATTCTTCGCCTTGCTCCTAGTGTATTCTTGCCTCCTTAGGTCGAATCTGTGTCAAAGTCCTCAAAATACCATTTTTCCATGTATACATACCAAATAGGGTCGGGCCCATACAATTATAACTTCCCCTATGCAAAAAAGGCATGTTTTCCCGGACAGAACGTCTGCGGCCGCGGATTTTAGGAGTGTTCTGCCTCACGTCCGCGGCCAGTGCGCAGCCACGCACTTGTCGCGCATTTTTCACCCTTTTCTGTTTGGAGTTTGGGAAAACATAAAACATGAAAGTTGTATAAATTTGAATTATATTTCCAACCATATATTGTGGAGTTCAAATGAAGTTCATAGGTAAAAGTAACGTTCATTTTACTAGACAGTATGCAATATGCCTACTCGATTCTTCGTTCGTTCTTTATTATCATCGGTTGATCCCCGAACACGATCCCTGATTAATTCCTTGGGATTTTACTTAGACTTCAAAGCTCCAAATCACTTGAATTCATTTTATAAAATCTACATAGCTCGGAATCACTCCTACAAAGCATAAAACACACAATTAGTACAAAACACTAGTTATTAAAGCTCCAACTCAATTAAAGTACAGTAAATTGGAGTGTAATAAGCGACTAAAATACTTAATTATAGCCTATCATCAACACCACACACTTAAACCATTGCTCGTTCTCGATTAATCAAACTACACTTTATATATACATGACCTTTTTAAACAATTATCCTAACTCATCACACCCAGAATACTTAAAATAGACAAAGCACAAAAGTGTAACATCTTCACCTCAAGATTTGACTTACAAGTACCACGCATTAATCACAACTCACCCACTTACTCTAACATAGATGTCACTGACATTATCTTTCCTTCATGAATCAAGTGCCCTCACACAACAAAAGATAGTAGTTCCACACAATAAAATTTAAGAACAATTAGGAACTCAAGATAGAAAGAATTCACTCACTCTCACAAATAACATTCATATGCCACAAAAGATGTACCATAGGCTTGCCCATAGTGTACTACTCTACTAATCGTACTCATTCAGTCTAGGATCAAGTAGGACTTTATTTGGTTGTAATGTAGGTTGCGGGACGGGTAGGATACATTTAGATATAAGAGTGACGACACCTCCCTAACCACTTTAATACATATACTTTAACATTCAAACCCCATACTTCCAAACTACACCTTCACATAAATGTATATTACCCCATACTTCTTTAAGCATAATTACATCAAGAGTCACCACTTATCAAGGAATATTTTTTTCGCAACAATACAACTGTTTTTTTCCTTTCCTTTCTTTTTTTTTTTAAATTCAAGTGGCTCTTACTTTTTTCAAAATAGGGCACCTTTCTCCTTATTTCATTAGTTCCACTCAAAAACCAAACCAACCACCCCACACTTTAAATTTTACACAAAAATTCAAGTGCTCATAAGAGGTTAGAAAGTCCAAATAGATGGGTAATTCAAACAAATGGGTAAGGCTTGTAATGTAGTTTCCAAACAAACAGGATTACAGGCTCAAAGGGGTTAACTATGATACATAATAATTAGGCGGGTAAAATATATATATATATATATATATATATATATATATATATATATATGGCTCAACAAAGAAACGCCTATATCACTTCCAAGGCTGAACAAAGCTACTATTTCTCTTTGCAAACACACGTGGCAAGTTCTAGACATCAAATGCAATGCACAGAATGACATACAAACCTCACACACACATGAAACATAACTCACTCAGGATTTGTTTCATCAAGACACTCTAGTCAAAGCAGTTAAGCAAAGTTAAGCTTATACAATTTAAGGTACTTATACAAGAGTCAAAAAAATGATCCTAAGCGTCACAACCAAAGTACTCACTATTCTCAAGGCATAACAAAGTCAAGAGATATTGCTTCAATTCAAAACACAACATAATGGCTCCTATTCTTAAAAAAATAAAACTAGCTACACCCGGTTCAAAACAAAACCCTTAGAAAAGAACCGCAACACAAAGAAAAACCAAGGGGTAATAACTACACTACCTAACAAAAGAAAATCTCTTTTTGTCTTTTTTCCTTTCGACTTAAATCCCTCAAGAAAATTGTCTAATAGATCCATCGTCGGGAAAAGTCCAATCTTTTCTATTTTTGTAAACTAAAAAGTTATTAATTTAAATTAACACAACTAAAATAGCATGGAAAGTCACCCAGACAATCTTCTCACCCCACACTTAAAATTGTGCATTGTCCTCAATGCATACCATAACTAATAAGAGGGTAAAAAAACTCCCTAGTAGGCCAAAGGCCAAAGAACTAGCAGCTCATGGTGTACTAAGACTTCTCCCAAGCCTAGTCCTTCATGCGGGTACCTCACACTTAGTTCCAACCATCTGGTTTGCTGTTGCATCCTTCCGATGGCTTTGCATTCCATGCTCCTAGAAAATAAAAAATCGACACTATAAACATTATAAAATTTAAAAATAAAATAAATACAAAATAAAAGAAAGCAGTAAAGTTGAGTTGCCTCCCAACAAGCGCTTGATTTAACGTTGCGGCACGACATGAACTACTTTTTGCCTCCACCTCGCACTTATGAATTAGACCCCAAGTTTTGATTCTGCTATATGATCATGCTCTTGGGGCGATACAAATTGTTGCGAGCCAAAAATTAAGTGATACTTTAAGAACTTTTTGGCTTTTAATTGAGGAGTGTCATTTTGCCTAGACGGCCTTGAAAATTTCAGAATATAGGGCTCATCTACCTCTTCCTTTAACTCTTGCATTGGCTCATACAGATCAATTCCTATTTCACCATCGGAACATAATGTAGAGAAATGTTTGGAATGAGGTCCAACGCGCTCAAATACATGAACTTTAAGATTTTTAACCTCCTCAACACCAATCATACTAGAGTCAACTAAATTTGTATCTTCAACGTCCCTGGTTGACTCTAGTATTACTTCTTCAACATCGGCATCCTCAAATTCTAGTCTGTTAGATTGTTGGTGTTCTACTCTGACCTCCTCCATTAGAACCTCAAGTTAGGTATCTACTTCATGCTCTTCTTGGCTACTATCCACGAAATTGCCTTGCTGAGCATTAAAAGCTTCAACCACTTGACTCACTTGAGCCTCCAAGTTGCAAATAGTTGCCTCTTGCCTTTCTATCTGCAGTTGTTTCTCATATTTTTTTCCAGCAGGCACTTTAACATATCTTTGATCTCCTTCAAGTCATCTTCCCTGGGTTCTTTGTTCCTAATTACTTCACCAGAAAAAATAGAACCAGCATATCAAGAGATTAAGGGAGGATAAGAAATATATGCACAACCATGAAAGTGACCATCTTGACACGAAGCTACCGGAACCAACGAAACTCGATTCCGAGGTCGTTTACCAAAAATGTTGACCGAAGTCAAACTTGGCCTTAAATGCCAACCCTCAGGAACCAAATGTTCCTATAGCACTCTAAACACCTCCGAATCCCGGACCACCAGTCCCCGCAAGTCATAAATCATAAAAAGCCGTTATGGGAAGTTTCATTTAGGGGAACGGGTTCGATAATGCAAAACGACCGGTCGGGTCGTTACATTCTCCACCTCTTAAACAAACGTTCGTTCTAGAACGAGCCTAGAATCATACCTAAAGTGCTGAATATGTGTGAATATCTGCTCCGCATGTCCTCCTCGGACTCCCAGGTCGCCTCCTCAACTGGATGGCCCTTCCACTAGACCTTTATGGTAGAAACTCTCTTGGAACTCAACTGGCGGTCCGTCTATCAATAATAGCAACTGGCTCCTTGTAGCCCAACCTCTCATCCAACTGAATAGTGCTGAAATCAACCACGTGAGAGAAGTCGGCGTGGTACCTCCCCAATTCGCCTCAACACCTCGAATGGACCTATAAACCTCGGGCTTAGCTTGACCTTCTTTCCAAACCTCATAATACCCTTCATAGGCGAGGCTTTGAACATGACCCTTTCTCCCTCCATAAACGATACATCACACGCCCTCTAGTCCGCGTAACTCTTCTGTCTGAACTGCGCTGTACGGAGCCTCTTCTGAATCAACTTCACCTTCTCCAAGGCATCCCTCACCAGTTCGGTGCCATATAACTTAGCCTCGCCAGGCTCAAACCATCCGATAGGAGAACGGAATCGCCGACCATACAAAGCCTCAAATGGTGCCATCTAAATGCTGGACTGATAACTATTATTGTAAGCAAACTCGGCCAAAGGCAAGAACTAGTCCCACTGACCTCCGAAGTCAATCACACATGCCCTGAGCATGCCCTCCAATATCTGAACTGTACGCTCCGACTGACTATCAATCTGAGGGTGAAATGTTGTGCTGAGGTCTATCTAGGTGCGCATCTCGCTATGCAATGCTCTCCAGAATTGCGAGGTGAACTGAGGACCTCGATCTGATACAATGGACACCGGCACACCATGCAACCAGACTATCTCTCGAATGTAGATCTGGGCCAACCTCTCAGAAGCATATGTAGTAGCTACTGGAATGAAATGCGCCGATTTGGTCAATATATCCACAATGACCCAAACCGTGTCAACCTTCCGCAAAGTTCGAGGCAACCCAACCATGAAGTCCATAGCGATGCGCTCCCATTTCCACTCAGGGATGGGCATCTGCCGAAGTAGGCCTCTGGTGCTCATACTTCACTTGCTAGAAATTAAGACACCTAGTCACATACCCCACAATGTCCTTCTTCATCCGCCTCCACCATAAATGTTGCTTCAAGTCACGATACATCTTCGTAGCACCAGGATGAATAGAATACCGAGAAATGTGTGCCTCCTCTAGAATCCTCTCCCTCAGGCCATCAACATTAGGAACACATAAGTGGCCCTGAAGTCTCAGAACACCATCCTCGCCAATAGTAGCCTCCTTGGCCTTAACCTGAACCACTGTCTCCCGAAGCTCTGCTAAGCACGGATCATAGAACCGCCGGGCCTTAATCTCCCCCAATAACGAAGACTGAGCAACCACATGTGCTATAACTCGACGAGGCTCTGAAAGGTCTAACCTCACTAGGATATTGGCCAAGGATCAAATGTCCAAGGCTAGAGGTCTCTCCTCTGCTGCGATATAAGCCAAGCTACCCATACTCTCCGCCTTCCTACTTAAAGCATCTGCTACCACATTTGCCTTGCCCGGGTGATAAAGAATGGTGATATCATAATCTTTCAACAACTCAAGCCATCTGCGCTGCATCAAATTAAGATCCTTTTGTTTAAACAAGTGCTGCAAGCTACGGTGGTTTGTTTAAACCTCACAGGACACTCCATACAAGTAGTGCCTCCAAATCTTAAGAGCGTGTACAATCACCGCCAATTCCAAATCGTGCACAGGGTAATTCTTCTCATGAACCTTCAGCTGGCGTGAAGCATAAGAAATAACTCTCCCCTCCTGCATCAATACACACCCCAAGACAACGCGTGAGGAATCGCAATATACTGTGTACATCCCAGAACCGGAAGGCAATATTAGAACTGGGGATGAGGTCAATGCCGTCTTGAGCTTCTGAAAGCTCGCCTCGCACTCGTCAGACCATCGAAACGGGGCATTATTATGAGTCAATCTAGTCAATGGAGCTGCAATAGAAGAGAAACCCTCCACAAATCGGCGATAATATCCTGCTAGGCCCAAAAAGCTCCTGATCTCAGTAGCTGAAGTAGGACACGACCAACTCTGAACTGTCTCGATCTTCTGAGGATCAACCTTGATACCCTCTCCCGATACCACATGCCCCAAAAATGCCACGGAACCAACCAAAACTCACACTCTGAGAACTTAGCATATAACTTCTGTTCTCACAAAGTCTAGAGCACAACTCTCAAATGCTGCTCGTGCTCCCCCAGGCTACGTGAGTAAATCAAAATGTCATCAATGAAGACAATGACAAAGGAATCAATATACGGCCTGAACACCCTATTCATCAAGTCCATGAATGCTGCTGGGACATTAGTCAAGCCAAAGGACATCACCAGGAACTCATAATGGCCATATCTCGTATGAAAAGCAGTCCCCAGAACATTTGAAGCCCGAATCCTCAACTGATGATACCCCGATCGCAAATCAATCTTAGAAAACACACAAGCACCCTGCAACTGGTCAAGCAAATCATCGATGTGTGGCAAGGGATACTTGTTATTAATGGTAACCTTGTTCAACTGGCGGTAATCAATACACATCCGCATAGACCCATCCTTCTTCTTCAAAAATAAAACTGGAGCACCTCATGGAGATACACTCGGTCTGATGAACCCCTTAGCTAGCAACTCCTCAAGCTTCTCCTTCAACTCCTTCAACTCTTTCGGAGCCATACGGTACGGAGGAATGGATATACACTGGGTGTCTGGAGCTAAATCAATGCAGAAATCAATATCACGGTCCGGAGGCATGCCCGAAAGATCCGAAGGAAATACATCCGCAAACTCTCTAACCACTGGCACTGAATCAATCTTCGGAGACTCGGCGGTGGTTTCCCGCACATACGCAAGATAGGCTAGACAACCCTTCTCGACCATATGTCGAGCCTTCATGAATGAGATAACCCGGCTGGCTGTACTAATTGAAGAACCCCTCCACTCCAGCCTAGGCGAACCGGGCATGGCTAAAGTAACTGTCTTGGCATGGAAATCAAGCACGACATGATAAAGAGATAGCCAATCAATGCCTAGAATAATGTCAAAATCAACCATCGCGAGCAATAAAAGGTCAGCTCTGGTCTCGAACCCACAGAAGGTGATCACACAAGACTGATACACCCGGTCTACCACCACAAAATTTCCCACATGAGTGGACACATATATAGGAGATCCCAAGGACTCATGAGAAACATCCAGAAAAGGAGAAAATAGGGATGAAACATATGAATAAGTGGATCCTGGATCAAATAATACTGAAGCCTCTCTACCACATACTGAGATAATACTTGTGATCACAGCGTCTGAGGCCACTGCATCTGATCTGGCCGGAATAGCATAGAACCTGGCTGGAGCACCTGAAGACTGAGCCCCACCGGAGTGAACATGAGCTGCCTGACCTCCCCCTGACTGGCCTCCACCTCTAGAACGACCCCTGCCGACCTGTCCTCTACCTCTAGGTGGCCGGGCTGCTGGTGCTGAACTCATAGTCTGATAACCTTGCTGCACTGTCTTGCCCGTAAACCTGGGACAAGCCCTCCTCACATGGCCCAGATCCCTGCACTCGTAACATCTCACAGGTGACATATCCTACTACCCCGAAGAAGATCCCTGAATGGCCGGAGGGCGATGAGAGCCCTCAGGCATAGCACTGAAATAAGGATCGGAGGATCTCGGATGACTGGGATACCCACTGTGAGAACTCTGAATGGTTGGAGGACGGTAGGAACGCTCTGGCATGATGCTGAAATGAGGGCTCGCTGGAACACCTCGGGGAGGTGGTGGAGGTGATGAATATAAAGGCCTGCTGGGCTGACCACTTCTATACCGACCCTTTCCCCTAGCTGGGGCGCCTCTGAAATCTCCTGAGAACCTAGCCCTCTTGTCCTGCTAACCCTGCTCCTAGACCGATAACCCTCGATCCTGCGAGCAATCTCCACTACGAGCTGATAAGGGTACCCATCTCCCCTTCTCGAGCCATGGTGGATCTAATACCTGGATGCAACCCTGCTACAAATCTCCACACTCTCTCAGCATCCGTGGGTAATATCATAAGTGCATGGCGTGACAACTTTGAAAATCTTCCTCATAATCTGTCACGAACATCCGCCCTTGCTCTAACCGCTCAAACTGACCCCGCAGCTCTTCCCTCTCAGAGGGTGGAATATATCTGTCCAAGAACATTTGTGTGAACTGCTCCCAAGTGACAGTAGGAGAATCTGCTGGCTTGCTAAGAATATAAGACTGCCACCACCTGCGAGCTCTGACCTCTAACTGGAATATGGTGAAATCCACTCCATGGGACGCTAGGATCCCCATGTTGTGCAGTTTATCCCTGCACCTATCAATGAAGTCCTGGGCATCCTCACCTTGCTCACCCACGAAGACTGGAGGGCGCAATCGAGTCCATCTGTCTAACATCTTCTGCTGATTTCCATCCGCAGCTGGTCTGGGCTCCGGTGCTGCTGCTACAGGCTGGGCCCCACCCATGGGCAGTGTACCCAAGGTGTGATGTAATGTTGATGTTGGTCTTGCGGCCTTGGCAGTAGGGGTCTGGGCTCCCCCTCCCGCCTGAGAAGTGACAGGATCTGCTGGAAATAAACCAGCCTGGGACATAGTGTCCATAAATCTCATCATACGGCCCATGACCGCCTGGAAGCTTGGCGCCGTCATAAAGTCTATTGGTGCAGGATTTATTGGAGGCACCTCATCCTCCTCCTCTATTATAGGGTCCTCTGGTGGCGGGACCGGAATAGCTCTGGGACGCCCTCGTCCCCTACCACGGGCCGGTGCCCTCCCCCGGCCTCTGCCAGCAAGGGTAGCGGCCCTTCCCAGGTCTGGAACATCAGATGTGCGCGTCCTCACCATCTGTGAGAGAATAAAAGAATGAATTTAATAAATCATCGACTGCACGATAGAATAAGAACAAAGAGAGGTTTCCTAACACCCTATAGCCTCCTGAAGATAAGTACAAACGTCTCCGCACCGATCTGCAAGACTCTACTGGGTTTGCCTGTGACTCGTGAGATTTACGTGAACCTAGTGCTCTGATACCATGTTGTCACGACCCAAAATCCAACACAGGTCGTGATGGCGCCCAACACCAGAGTCAGGCAAGCCAACAATTGTTTACTAGTGAGATTATCCTTACTTAACATTCCAACCCCACATATTCCCCAAATTTTTAAGCTTAGATCATTTAAATAAAAGCGGAAACATTAACCAACTTAAGTAAATACAACCACAATGATCGTGATCCAATATATATACAGCCCCAAAATAAAAAGTCTACTATGTGCGTGCCAGGAACTAGTGTCACTAGTCAACAGGCGAACTAGTGGAATATACAAAAGATTATAGAAACTGTACTGCTTTCTGAGAGAAGTAGACAGAAATGAACAAAAGATAACTCCATAGCACTGCTGAGAAACACCAAGGGAGGCAGCTCACCGTGGAGTCAGGTCCAGAATGTACGTCAAGATCCGGTCGAGTAACCAGAAGCACCAGCCTCCGAACCTGTACAATTAAGTACAGAAGTGCAGCATGAGTACATAAATATATATGTACCCAGTGAGTATCCCGCCTAACCTCGACGAGGTAGTGACGAGAGGTCGACTTGACACCCACTAAGGTCCAACGGTACTAACACAAAATAGGATATAACGAAATGTGGTAGACATGTGAGACAGTAAGCAGAAGATATCTATCAAATACAGAAATCCAGGAAACTACTGAAAATAAGAAATAATGTACACTTTCCTTCCCCCCCCCCAAATGTCTGTCAAGTCAATATCAATGAAAACAATACCAAATAGCCAAGCGCACGCAAGGGTGAGACAACCGTCCGGAGTCATAAGGAAATATCTAGACACCGAATGGACGTAAAGCTTCCCCCACTCGCAAATCATACCTGCGACTCGAGTGCTGACACATTTATGTACAATTACCATAAAGCTTCCCTCGATCGCGAATCATACCTGCGATTCGAGTGCTGACACTTATGTATACTTACTATAAAGCTCCCCTCGATCGCGAATCCTACCTGCGATTCGAGTGCCGACACATTTATACTGATTTATCATAAAGCTTCCCTCGATCGCGAATCATACTTGCGATTCGAGTGCTGACTCTCATACGTACATATTTATATACCGACATATCAATAACTTAGTAGGGGCTATAACTGTAACATGGATTGATCAACTGGAAGTTCAAGTGCAATTTTCCACATTTCCATATCAATTTAAAATCAATAGGTAGCTCAAAGAACACCCAAAGATACATATAAGGCACATAGAGAAATGCGTGTGAGCCCTAAAACTACCCGACATAGCATGATAGTCGCCACGTACGCACTCTCGTCACTTTGTACACACGTAGCCCCTAAAACAATTACACACAACATATATAACACCTACGGGGACAATTTCCTCGTACAAGGTTAGAAAGGAGACTCACCTCGTGTCGAATTTACCCCTCGGATCAAGGATGTGCCCGAACTCCGAACTCTACACCCGAGGACTCGCAACTAGCCAAATACGGTACAATGACATCAATGCATGCTCAAAATAGGGAAATCATCCTATTTATTCAATAATTCAACATTCTTGAAGAATTCCCAAAATCCAACCCCGGGCCCGCACGCTCGAATCCGAAAACTCACGGAGGAATCGCTCACCCGAAGCCTAAGGATCGTTAATACATGATTTCTACTTGAATTTATAGCAACAAATGGGTAATTCATCATTTTCTTAAGAACCCTAAATTATTACCCAATTCTACACTTTTCAATGATTTAGTAGTCAATTTAGCTAGAAGATCACGAATTAAACTAGTGTTGAAGTGCAATTAACTCACCTTGACAGTAGCTAGGTCGTGGTGTTCTCTCCCCAAGCTCACAAGACTCGAATGGTAGAGGAAAATAAATGAATAGGGTGAAATCTCGTGTTTTAAAGGAAACACACTGCCTGGCCTACAGGGGTTCCACACCTGCGGCTCGAGGACCACACCTGCGGTCTCGCGCCTACGAGCTGGGGCTCGCACCTGCAGAACTGGACGAGAAAGGCTGAGTTCTCACCTGCGGAGGGATGGCCGCACCAGCGGTTCCGCTCCTGCTAACTTTGGTCTGTACCTGCGAGATAGGGGGACCTCACCTAGGGTCGCACCTGCGATGCTTGGGACCGCAGGAGCGGTCCCGCACCTGCGACTGGTCAACCGCACCTGCGGTCACACCAGAACATGTGCACCAACAACTATTTTAGCTATTCTTTAGCCCTGTTAGGTGCCTGGGAGGCCCCTGGGCCCACGCGAGCCCCCGTCCAAATATACCAACAAGTCCTAAATCATAATACGGACTCGCTCGAGCCTTCGGGACACCCAAAAAACACTAAAACTCAAAATCACACCTCAAAATCCCATGAACCAAACTTAGGAACTTTAAGTTTTCTAGACTTCGCAAAAACGCGCCAAACCGACCTATACAACTCGGAATGACACCAAATTTTGCAGGCAAGTCATAAATGACATACAAAACTATTCTCAGTCTCGGAATTCTGTTCGGACCTCAATAACACAAAAATACGTCCAAAACCACAATAAGAACTTAAGGAACTTCTTATTTTAATATTCAGAAACCCATTCCGAGCATACGCCCAGGTCCAAAATCATCACACGAAACTACCGAAATCGACAAAACTCGATTCCGAGGTCATTTATCAAAAATGTTGACCGAAGTCAAACTTGGCCTTAAAGGCCAACCCTAAGGAACCAATTGTTCCTATAGCACTCTAAACACCTCCAAATTCTGGACCACCAGTCCCCACAAGTCATAATCATAAAAATCCACTATGAGAAGTTTTATTTAAGGGAACGGGTCCCATAACGCAAAAGACCGGTCGGGTCATTACAAAAAATCCCTAGAAAGATCCAATAACAATAATGGTGATAATGATCAAACTGTGGAACAAGATCGTGTAAACCAAATGATTGCAGAGTATGTGAGCCAAGCTTTCAAAGAAATAAATCTTTTTAATATTGTATTACTGCAGTACATATTTGATATAACTTATTTATAACATAAAGTCATCCAAAATTGGGATATGTTCTAAAATAAAGTTTCATTTTGGTATTATTTTCACATGGTAAAGTTTCTTTTTACTATTTTTTACATAAGTTGGTTTGTATATTTGTAAGTATTATATAAGTTGGCTGTATATACTATTTTTACATAAGTTGGCTGATATTTTAGAATTAGTGGGAGAGAGAGATAAAGGTTAGGGTTAAAAGAAAATTCGGGTAAAGCACTTCTCCACTTCCTTACTTGGCATAACTCTTCAACCTCGTCCATACCCACCAAACTCGTCCATACCCACCAAATAGTATTCCTCAACATTATAAAATGGAGAAAGAAACCGTCTTTTGGCGCTGGTTTTTGGGATTATTGGCTCCAAACGAATTTCAGGATAACCACTATATATATATGAGAAAAATGACTGGAAAAAATACATTGTAAAGTGAAGAAAAATTTCTGAACAGGTATGTATCATTCCACCTACTCTATGTCTGAATAAGATTCAATAGATTGTAATTTACCACAATCATATATCAAATTATTAATTCATTAATTATTTGCGGCATAGACATTGATATGCTTTTATTTTGTCTCATATGATCAATGTAGATGAGAATAAATCTATTAGAAGATTTTTAAACAGAAACTCTTTAATATACTGTGTATATTTAGAGTTTTTAATTTACTGTGTATATTTATAGTTTTGCATGGTGTACTGAAGGGGAAATATTAGATATTGTCAGAGTAGGCATCTATTTTGTGTATATATTGACGTTTTCTGTCTGGTTTTGAGGGAAGAGTGGATGGATTGTGGAAATATGGTATTAAAGCTTCTATTTGAGTCAAATCATGGTTTTTGGTGGCCCTTACGAATTTGTTTAATAGGATAATGGCACTTTAAATTCAGATGAACTGAACCGAAGTGTTTTAAGGTGAATATTTTGTAGGGTAATTTATATTTTTGTTGAAACCAGTAAACATTTCTTCACTAGGCTCAATCTTTGACAGACACACAACTTCTTTTAAATCTGCTGCATGTATAACTTATAAGATCTTTGGTATAAGTTTTTGAAAAAATTTAATATAATGAAAAAATAAAGGAGTTGTTGATAGTTCCCATACTATTTTTAGTTTTGATATGTCTTCAGAATTTTGATATCGCTGCCCAAGTAAGTCTAGTGCCTTTTCTCTTGCTTTGTCTTGTCAGTCAGTGTGTAGTGCTATAAGAAAAATAGTCCATGAGAGCAATGTCTGAGTTGTTTCTTGTTCAGCATTCATCAATTATTTCTTCAAATATGATCTTCTCTCTTCCAGCAATACCATGATTATCTTTCAAAAGCATTCCAAGATAATCTGTTGTAATATTGTCCATATTGCTTACCATTGCACACACTCTTTTCTTGATTATCTCTGTGAAAAGTTACTGGATTTTTCTTTCAACTTTTACGGTTGAAAAACTTCCATTTATACGGTATAAGTTTTTGAAAACATAGTTTATGTGCCTTCAAATTTTAAAAATTTCTGCATAAATAGATCTTTGGTATGTTATACTAATTACTTAACTCGGCTAGTGATGCTTCAATAGTTCAATAAATTTTAGGAGAAGAAGACAGTAAACTCTTATTAGGAAATGATGTGCATCAGGCTTTCCAGATTGATGATTTATGTTCTTTTTGAATTTTTCTTTAGTTATTTCTAACTAATAGATTTTACATCTAATGAATATAGTAAAATTATATAGTATTTTTGATAGAATTCTACAAATCAATGGCATCAGGAGGACGTATCTCTAGACAAACCACAATTACAAGTGCTTCTACTCAAGCAAGCCGATCATCTGATCCGTCAAACAATAATAATCCTACTCACAAGGAGTGTATTTATTAATTATTGTTTGTTCTCCTTTTTTCTGATGCTTATTGCTCATTGTTGTTAGTGTACTCCTATTTTGTTGTTATTTATTCTTATGGATCCTTTTTTTGGCTTGTTCTGTGCATTCCATATTGTTTTTCTATATGCGGCAAGTATATCCTGCACTTTCTAATTTCAGACATTTGGTAGTACTATTTTTATTGAAACATTTGCTGTAAAATTGAAGTAATTTCTTATGGTCGGGTCAATTCCATTGCAATTCGAAGGTATATTGGGGATTTTCATTTCTGTGGAAGTCATTATCTGATAAATTACATTGCACCCATTCTTTCTTATTGGTTTTAGCAAATACTAAGGGTAGCCAAGAACTTCACACCTGCTGCAATATTATTCTTGATTTTATCTTTGTAAACAAACGGATTGTGTTTAAAAGAGGCTTTGTAAAGAAAGTTTCTGATTGTCGCCCAATAAGAAGTTGCAACAAGTTCTTACTTTCCTTGACTGGAAAGAAATAGCAATCTTTATATTCCAGCATCTAGGATTCTTTTGTGTTTAAGTTGGAACCAAATATACTAACATTTGAAACATTCATTAATTTTAAACTTGAAACAATAGAGTTTTTATTTGTAGCATAGAAATTAATTACTATAATATATAAATACATGGTTACCATTTAAGAATTTTAACAAGTATTTTTAACTGATTTTTACTTTTTAAAATCAGATGATTCAACTAGAATCAGGAAAGGTCGTGGAAGGACAATGGGAAAAGGTCTTGAGAAAATGAAGAAGTCTATAGGAAGAAAGATGGTTATAGACATCCCAGTTGGTAAAGGAAGGCCAGTTAAGGCAATTCCATCAGCAAAGCTATCAAATGAGTTAGGAATTATTGCTCGCAACTTTCTTTCGCTTCCAAACAAGTGGAAGGAACTCACAAGAGAGGACATCATTAATTAGATGCCATGTAAGGTTTATATATTTTGATAAATTCTATTACATTATAAATGTTAGTTTTTAATTTTTTACCAGCAAAGAAAATTTTGATTGTGTTGTGAGTGTCTTCAAAACTTCTCATTTTGAAGGAGAAGTTTGAAATTAACTTGGACGAGCATTACACCAAAGATAGCTGTGATGATATTCTGAAAAATAGAAGCCGACAATGGCGCTACAAATTAAAAAAGCTATTTGAAAGTGCAAGCTCCGAGGAAGAGGCTCGTAAAATTGAAGTTCCAGAGTTTACCCCGGAAAATTAGAATAAGCTCTGTGACATGTAGGCGAATCTAGAGCATAAGGTAATTTCTATTCATATTTGCCTCGTTATATCTTTTTCTGGCAAACAACATTCACGATTTCTCAAAGAAAAGGTAATTTAAGTAATTAAGTATACGAACAAACAAAATGTATAGAAGATATTTTCAGTAACATATTTTTCCCTACTTTGTAGCTGCAACATTCATTCATGGATGCATTGATATGAGTAGACCCTTGTAGAAGATACAAATAAGAGTAGAAAATAAACTGGAAGTAAAAAAGAGAAAAAATGATCCTTTAAATGCCTCTGAAAAATGCAACCTTTGAAAAGAGCTTGATGTGGTTCTTTAGTTTCTATCCACTATTTTATGCTAACATCTGAGAACTTATAGTGCGAAATGATAATAAGCTTTAGCATCATATTTGTTTCATTATAATTTTATTTAATTATATTTATATATTCTTTGTAGAGATGATGCGAGATAAACAAGGTCAATCGAACAAAACTGAAATCTAATCATTTCATGGGGTCAAGAGCTTTTGTAGCTGCTCGTGCTGGAATAGTAAGTTATACTTTTTTTTTCTTTTTTGTAACTTTTCCAATCTCTATGCTTGGTAGACGAAGAGTGAAATCTCAACGGACATTTTTAATATTCAAAATGGTGAAAAAAAGAAAAGAACTTGCACATACTTTTAAGTATTGCCATTTTTCATTCATAATTCAAATCAAGTTAGTTTCTTGTTGCTGTTGTGCAAGTTTTCTTATTGCAATTGCTGAGTATTCTAGAACTTGTTTGGCCTATTTACTGCTGTCGAGGCTCTGTTTGTGACTCGTTGTTGGATTTTTAGTTTTCTTATTTGGCATTTCGTGAACCGGTTAGCTTCTTTTGCTTTGTTGATATATGGTTTCCTCTTGTGAGGATCATCTGTCGTGTTGGCTCTGAACTCAATATTTGCACTGGGATCAATCACTTCTTTAACCACTAGTTTTCATGTTAATGCAGTTTATGAGTGTTTTGATAACATAACTTAGCACTTAAAACTAGATATATAACTTGGTTAAATATTAGACATTTCATGGTCTTAAGTAGTAAATTACTAGAACTTGACTGTTAAGGTCTTATTATGTTTTGGTGTAAACTGGAACTTGTAAATGATGCTGAAATCTCGTTAGATCTCATTTCCTAATTTACAGCCCCAACGTTAGTGTTGATACTCAATAAAACTTACCTTTTCTAAGAAAAAATAAGTAGAAAACTTGATTCTCATCAGACATTCCGTCAACTATACTTTTATATTTGAAGATAAATATATCCACTGATTTAGTTAATATCTGATCTCTTCTCATATGGAAGGCATATCTTCTATGTAAATCAGTTATTTTCATTTTATTTATGTTTGAGTTGTTCGAACTCGGAAAGCATTCTGCGTCAATTCTTCCTCTTCCTTTCTATTTGCTTTTTTTTTTGCTTGAGTTCTATGATCCCTGCCTACATTAGAAAGTCAGATATGTGAGATGAGAATTGTTAAAATGGGAGAAACTTATCATTTGTATTACTAAGATGTATGAAGGAACAAGAAGGAGTAGAGCCAAATAGGATTGAGTTCTACAAAAGCACTCATTACTCGAGTGAAAAAGGATGGTCATCTCCAAAGGATGAGACTAACTACGTAAGTAATATTTTAGTAACATGTCACGTGTATTCATTCTATCTTATGATTAATTTTATTTTTTATGTAGAACAAAATGAGAGATTTGAGAGCTCGGTCTGTTTATGAAGAGAATCCAATGAGTATTGATGAAGTTGTCGATAATGTACGTGGTACAAGGTCGGGATATATTAAAGGTCTTGGCTATGGTCCAAAGCCTAATACAAGTACAACAATAAAAATGAGGACAACAGAATTAGAGGACTCTCTTAGGAGGGCAAAAGAAGAAGTTGTTACTGCCCAACAAGGTTTACAAGAACGTTTGAATGTAAGCTGAAACTGAGGTAGCAAATCAGAAGATACAGATACAGACATTAACTTCGGAATTGGGTACTCTAAAGGCACGCATGCCAAGAGGAGATATTAAACCAAATGCAGCATCATTTTATTGGCTCATCTTTAAATGACAAATTCAATTATAATTCTTTTAGCATCTAAGTTCGAATATTTTTTTTATGATATAGTGAAGATTGAGCTCCAACAGATTATCAACTTTGGGTACACTAAACTTCACACTATTTATTTTCTTGAATCACAATTCAATTATTTTTTTCACTAATTAAACTCTACGTTTAACAAGAAGTTGTAGTTTATACCAATTATATTTTATTTATATCATGATACCATTAAATCTTAATTTTTTCTCAATCTTTTATACAGGTATATGAAGGTAAATATTGGATCAAGACTAATTGCAAGTGAAGTGTCATTGCATTCCTCCACTTCTCAATTAGACTTTTATATTGGACAAATTTACTTTAATTTTGTTTCTTTAATCTAATGAGCTTTTATCTCATTGAAGTTTTAATATTAGTTGTATGATCAATGGTGAATATTTTTGTTATTACCTTTGATTGTTTTTATTTTTCTGTTATTACCTTGATTGTTTTATTTTGTTATTTCAAATTCGTATAATGCCAATATAAAACAAATACGAATATAAACTTCATCAAACATTTGTTATTAGGGACAAAAGTTCACTTTTCTGTAGTTTTTAGGAATATCACATTTTCATCACAAAACAAATTAAGTTAGTCATAAATTCACTATAATTATTGAAAAAATAATTTATGTCCCAAAATAATCTTTTTATTGACTACGAATCAACTTTGTATTTTTTGACAATTGTAATTGTCACTAATTATGATAATTTATAGTGACAATTTTGTTTGACGATAAAAATAATTTTTTTTAGTGATGAGATGATAGTTTTAACTACAAAATTATAATTGTCACTAATTATATATTTAGGGATGAAATACTTTTTTGTAGATAAAAGTAATCTTTAGTGACAAAATTACGATTTTTTCAATTACGAAACACACATAGCTTTAGAGACATTTAACTTTGTCACTAATTAAACAAAATATTTAGCGACGAGACAGTTTTGTCGGCATCAATGCACTTTTTAGTGACGAGATCATACTATTAAGTACGATTTTTTTGTACTTTTTATGACAAATAAATCCGTCACAAATATTACGCATTTGGGGACGGAAAAATTTTTTGTACTTAATATATAATTATTTGGCGACGAAATGCCTTTGTATGTTATTAGTGACGGTGTTTTGGAGACAAAAGATTGACAAATAAAAATTCGTCACAAAAAATCTTTGATGATGAAAAGTGAATCATAGGTGACAACATAATTTATCACTGATAATTAAATTTGTTGTAGTGACATATGGTGATCTTGCTGCTATGAGATTACCTGAAGATGTTCAAGGACATGGATCTTGTGAGGTATGTCAATAATTTTCATTACAAAATCCATCAATTTATAATTTTTCATCATTTTACAATTTCTTGAGACAATTCATTGCAAAAGAATAAGAACTAGCTACGAACTCTGTTGCTAAATCGCTCGTAGCTAACCGAATTTCTTGATAATTAATTATTTTTCCATCACTAAATAGGATTACCGACAGATTTTTCTGTCGCTAAGTCATGTTTTTATAGTAGTGATTTGCCCTAATTTACCCAAAGATGCATTCTACTTCAGCACATAATTTCGAGAGAACAATAAAACTTTTCTTTGAAACCCCTTTATTTTATATTCTCTCTAATCCATTTTAGATACACTCTTTTCATTTTAGCTGGTTTAACAAAAAAAATGACATCTTTCTATACTTCGAAAAACTCTTCACTTTCTAATTGTTCATGTTACTCCCGATAACATGTTGGTATAGCGATAGAAATATTATGGCATGTATATAAGTTATGAAGATGTCTTCTTTCGTTTTCTTGAGTCGAGGAGCTATTGGAAATAGCCTCTCTACTACCTCGAGGTAGAAGTAAGGTCTGCGTACACACTACCCTCCTAAAATTCCACATGTGTAATTTTACTGGATTATTGTTGTTGTATATAAGTTACGAAGATACTTTTTTAACATGCGTGCTACAAGTTTTTTTCCTGTCTTAAATTCCGTACTGAATCAACTCATATTATTATTATTATTATTATTATTAATATTATTATTATTATTATTATTTTTTCGTACTTTTAACAGTATACAATGGAGAGAGGGGTAGTCCATGCATGCCATGCAGGAGGAGTGGTACATTCATTAGAAGGCTGGACACACCATGAAGTTGGAGCTATTGATGTAGACAGAATTGACTTAGTTTGGGAAGCTGCTATGAAACATGGTCTCAAGCCAGTGTCAAGTCTTAAAAAGACAGATTAATTAATTTAATATCACTTAAGTTCTCAAATTAATTATTTCCATTTGTGAACTCATGAAAAATCCCCAATAATTTAAACAAGAAAGATTCTTGGAATTCTCTCTTATAATGAGAAAAAGAGAGGAAAATGGGTTTGGCTTAGAATTCACTAAGTGATTCAATTGAACAAGAGAATTTATGATTTATAAATGCATATATATATATATATATATATATATATATATATTGTTATGTTCCAATGACTATGTACATCAGATACTAAATTCTTGAATTCCAATTTTTTGCCATCTATTTCGTGTAGTGTGGTTCAATTTCTTCTGTCAAGTCAAGATATTATCAACATCCAAAGAAAACCAAAACTTAGTAGATTAGTAATATTCTGAACAAGATTCAAGACATTATCAGTAGAATCAAAATCCAACTCAAACATTGCTATCGTGAGGCGAATCAATTGGCAGACAATTTGGCAAAAAGGGCTGCAGAGCAGCAGCAGACTGCTTTCTACGCTTCTGCGCAGCAGCTTCCAGGCCTTGCAAAAGGCATTTTTTTGCTGGACAAAATTCAGTATCCTTGCATAAGAAGTAATATGATAAGGCGAACTTTTCTGTTAGTTAACAAGGTTTATTTTGTTTGAGGCAGCGAACTATTTGTTAATCGCTGATTCTTCTATTTTTTGAAGGGTTATCTCTACTCTAGTGTTGAATATTTAACTCTTTTTTGGCTAATACAACACCTCCCACTTACATAAAAAAAAGTAGATTGAAAAAGAAAAAGAAGAAAAAGCGAAAAGCAAAACCTGCAGCTATATTTACTATGTTAATAACGTTTAATAAACGAACAAATGAATTATAGATCACATAAATGTTTATACTTTTGGATGGGTCAAGATGAACCGAATGAATAAATGAGTGATTTCCCAACTCACGGGCGAATGTACTTTAGGGCAAGCGGTGTCACGTGACACCATTTCGCCAAAAGTTCACTAAACAAACATAAATAATATGCGGACAATAACAAAATTCCGTCTAAATGATATACAATGACACCACTTTGTGAATTTGGACTGCTTGATCCGTTGGTTAAAACGCTGTCATTCTTGGATTTGGTTCTAGATTCAAGTCTAAACTAACACATTTTTGTTCTTTTAAGTTTTACGGTCCTTTAGCATATTTAAAAATGATTGATATGATCTAACTTGTTTTTTATTCGCTAAATTATTTCAAATTTATTTATTTACTCTTTTAAATGTGACATCGCTTATTAATAATTCTGCGTACGCTACTGGGCCCAACCTATCCCAGGTTTATTTGCGCTAAGATGAGTTGGGTCAAGATGAGCTAAAAAATAGGTCACAACTCAATCCACCCAGCCTTTTTTTTTTTTTTGCTAAGAAGACTTTGATAAAAGACATAGTTAGGATACATAGGATTGAACTGGACGGTACGTCCCAGTTCCAATTACATCAAAATATAAAAGCAGTAAGATAAAAACTGGTGGATTAGCAAAACACAAAACATCATTTGATTGTTGGTCCATTTTTTCCTTCCCATACTTGGCTAATGCATCTGCCACTCCATTACCCTCACTAAATATATAGTGTATCATGGTGACCTGGAGTTCATTGAGCATCAACCTGTATTCACAAAGAAGGTGTGAGTTTTTTGGTGGTGTGTTTGATATAATGTGTAGTAATACCTGGGAGTCCGTTTCCACCTGTAATGGTTTGTAGTTGCGAGCTTTTGCTAGTAGTAGCCCATGAAATAAAGCTAGGTGTTCAGCTTGTAGGGTATCAGTATATAACAAGTGTTTTGCAAAGCCGTATACCTGATTCATTGCGAAAGAATCCAGTTGCTCCTCCCTCATGTGATTGATTATTAAACGCTCCATCTATATTTAACTTATACCATCCTTTTGGTGGGGGGGAGGGGGGGGAGGGGTGCCATTTAACCATAATATGATTAGAAGGTGTGTGATGTTGTTTGTATGTGCTAAGTGGTAAAATTGGGATGTTTGGTTGTATATTGTACGTGTATTAGTGGTTGTGTGGGTGTGGTTAAAAATATTGTGGTTACGGTTGATCCATATATGCCAAAAATGAATGACACAAATATATGGAGAGGTGTAGTAGTGCTTGTGTGACTTTGTGGATGTCGTGGGGGGCTGCATAACTATGTAACCCATTGTTGTGTGAGTTGCAATGGAGTTGGTATATGAAAAGACTGCCATATGTATGTTGTGTAGGCAAATTGGAGAAAAATGTGGTCTATGGCCTCAGTTGCTTGTCTGCAAAAGGGGCAGATAGCATCCATAGAGATTTTGCATTGAGAGAGGAATAAGAGGGTTGGTAGTTTGGCTTGTAGCATGAGCCATAAGAAGTGTTTAATTTTATTGGTAGTATGTATCTTCCATATCCATGTGAGCTGTGAAAGTAGTTGTTTGTATGAAGGGGCTGTTATTTGGTTGTATGCCGTAGTGGTAGAGAAGGCGCCTGTCGAAGAGGGGTGCCAAAAGAATTGGTCCTCATACTGTCTTGAGGTTGTGAGAAAAGGTGTTGTTAATGCGGGTACGAAGGAAATGTGGGAGGTTAAAGGAAAGTGGTGTAAGGTTCCATGATCCATTTTGTATGATGATGTTGAGTGGAAGATTATATTCATGTTGTTGGAGTGGACCATGGATAAGCTGTCGTAAGGAGCAGTTTGGTGGTAGCCAATAGTCTACCCAAAGTTGGATTTGATTACCATTAACTATATTCCAACCTAGCCCCTGTTTAAAGGGAGGGTATGCTTTTACCATGCTTTTCCAAATGTATGAAAGTCCAGTTTTTGTTAGGGAGGTGGAGGTTGGGGTGTGGTTTCTGTATATTTTATGGATTCCAAGGCCTCCGTCGATTTTTAGTGTAGTAACTTTGTTCCAGTTAATTAGATGGATTTTCCTTTTAGCTGGGGATGATCCCGAGAGAAAATTTCTTTGGATACGATCAATATGCGTTAGGATCTTGGGTGGGAGAAGGTTTAGTTGCATGGCATATGTGGGATAGTGCTTAGAATAGAAATAATTATGGTCGTTCATCCAACAAATGATAAGCTTTTGAAAGTAGCGGTTGTCTTTTGGTTAATAGGTTTGCCACCTAATTTGTAAGAGGTTGAGCATAGCTCATTGAAATTTCCGCATAAAAGCCAAGGTGATGAATGCCAGTTATTAAATTCTTGGAGGGTTTTTCATAAGATTTTCCTATTTTTATAGTGATTACTAGCATAAACAACTCATAGAAACCATTTAGGATAGTGGGTACTTACTAAACTGAAGCTTGAATTTCTTGGCTTGTCACTGTCACTGGGTCTACTGTGAGCTCATTTGCATGCCAAAGAAGGACTATCCCCCCTGAATGAACATGAGCTATTATCACGCCCAACTTTAGTCCTAAAAAGGATAGCTGATCACTGCAAATATAATCCGGTCTATAAGTCCGGAGTCGAATTTCACGGAGAACTAAGGTTTCGCTATAACTATTCAGTATCAATAAGAATACAAGATCGAACAATTCCTAAGTTATAAAGATTAAGATTCTTATATCTAACTAATTAACTAAGAAACTAAAGCAGTAAATTAAAAACTAAAGATACTAAGGGTTGGAGATTAAATTTAGGAGGTCTAGAGTTATGATTTCCCTAAATATTGGAATCCTTCCCGCTATGTTCCCTACAATTTCGCCGATGTATTCTCTACTGATCGTGATTATTTTAGGTGTCGTAATTGTCTCTCGAGCAACTACAATAATTTACTAGACATATTCTCTCGAACTACGCTAGTTGACTTTATCTAACCACTCATTATGACCACGTCAAGGCTTTGTTATTTCTAAACCTACCTTTAAACTCGCTGTATTGATTTCTCACATACGTTAGGAGTGGCGTTATTCAACAACCACCTAAATATGTATCTTTTCTCAAGAAACACATAATAAATAGGCACAATCAATTGATGGTCATTCAATCAACTGAAATAAGCACGTAGTTGAACAAATAGACAAATTCAAAGGTTAGATTACATTAAAACATAACAAAAATTCATCCTCCAAGAGGTTCCATCAAAATCCTAGATAACAAATTAGATATCCATAATAGTATGCAAAACTACAATACTAGAATTCATAACCAATAATAAAAATAGGAAGAAGGAAGTGAAAAACTCGTAGAAGAATTCTCCCCCTTGCTCCTAGTGTGTTCTTGCCTCCTTAGGCCGAATCTGTGTCAAAGTCCTAAAAATATCATTTTTTCATGTATATATATCAAGTAGGGTCGGACCCAAATAATTATAACTTCTCCTATGCAAAAAAGGCTAATTTTTCCTTACAGAACGGCTGCGCCGCGGATTCAACCGCGGATTTGGCCACGGATTTGACCCAATGTTCTGCCTCACATCCGCGGCCAGTGCGCAGCTGCGCACTTGTCGTGCATTTTTCACCCTATTCTGTTTTGAATTTGGGAAAACATAAAATATAAAAGTTATAGAACCTTGAATTATCTTTCCAAACATTTATTGTGGAGCTCAAATAGAAGTCCGAGATACAAGTTATGTGTATTTTACCAGACAGTACGTAATATACATACTCGATTCTTTGTTCGTTCTTAACTATCATCCGTTGATCCCCGAACACGATCCCAGATTAATTACTTGGGCTTTTACTCAGACTTCAAAGCTTCAAATCTCTTGAATTCATTCCATAAAATCTACATAGCTCGGAATCACTCCTACAAAATATAAAACACACAATTAGTACAAAACACTAGCGATTAAAGCTCAAACTCAATTTAAATGCAGTAAATTTGAGTGTAATAAGCGAATAAAATACGTAATTATAGCCTATTATCAACACCTCACACTTAAATCATTGCTTGTTCTTGATCAATCAAACTACACTTTATATACACACGACCTTTTTAAACAATTCTCCTAACTCATCACACCAAGAATACTTAAAATAGACAAAGCACAAAAGCGAAACATCTTCACCTCAAGATTTGACTTACAAGTACCACGCATTATTCACACCTCGCCCACTTACTCTAACATAGAGGTCACTGATATTATCTTTCCTTCATGAATCAAGTGCCCTCACACAACAAAAGATAATAGTTCTACACAATAAAATTTAAGAATAATTAGGAACTCAAGATAGAAATAATTCACTCACTCTCAGAAATAACATTCACATGCCACAAAAGATGCACCATAGGCTTGCCCGTAGTATACTACTCTACTAATCTAGCACACTCAGTCTAGGATCAAGTAGGACTTTATTTGGTTGTAATGTAGGCTGCGGGACGGATAGGATACATTTAGATATAAGAGTGACTACCCCTCCCTAAGCACTTTAATACATATACTTTAACATTCAAACCTCATACTTATGTCAAACCAAACTCCACCTTCACATAAATGTATAATACCCCATACTTCTTTAAGCACAATTACATAAAGAGTCACAACTTATCAAGGAATATTTTTTTCGCAGCAATAAAACTATTTTTTCCTTTTCTTTCTTTTTTTAATTCAAGTGGCTCTTACTTTTTTCAAAATAGGGCACCTTTCTCCTTATTTCATTAGTTCCACTCAAAATCCAAACCAACCACCTCATACTTTAACTTTTACACAGTTCATAACAATTCAAGTGCTCATAAGAGATTAAAAGATTCAAATAGATGGTTAATTCAAACAAATGGGTAAGGCTTGTAATGTAGTTGCCAAAGAAACAGGATTACAGGCTCAAAGGGGTTAACTACAATAAAAAAAACAATTAGGCGGGTAAAATATATATATCTATATATATATATATATCTATATATATATATATGGCTCAACAAAGAAAAGCCTATATCATTTCCAAGACTGAACAAAACTACTATTTCGCTTTGTAAACACACAGAACAAGTTCTAGACATCAAATGCAATGCACAAAATAACACACAAACCTCACACACACATGACACATAACTCACTCAGGATTGGTTTCATCAAGACACTCTAGTCAAAGCAGTTAAGCAAAGTTAAGCTTATATAACTTAAGGTACTTATACAAGAGTCAAAAAGATGAGCCTAAGCGTCACAACCAAAGTACTCACTATTCTTAAGGCATAACAAAGTCAAGAGATATTGCTTCAATTAAAAAAATAACACAATGACTCATATTCCTAAAAAAATAAAACTAGCTACACCCAGTTCGAACAAAACCCTTGGAAAAGAACCGTGACACAAACAAAAACCGAGGGGTAATTTCTACACCCTAACAAAAGAAAATATCTTTTTGCCTTTTTCCTTTCGACTTAAATCCCTCAAGAAAATTATCTAATAGATCCATCGTCGGGAAAAGTCCAATCTTTTCTATTTTTCTAAACTAAAAAAATCATTTAATTAAACTAACACAACTAAAATAACATGGAATGTCACCTAGACAATCTCCTCACCCCACACTTAAAATTGTGCATTGTCCCCAATGCATACCATAACTAATAAGAGGGTAAAAAACTCCCTGGTAGGCCAAAGACCGAAGCACTAGCAGCTCATGGGGTACTAATACTTCTCCAAAGCCTTGTCCTTCGCGCGGGTACCTTGCACTTAGTTCCAACCAACTGGTTTGCTATTGCATCCTTCCAATGACTTTCCATTCCATGCTCCTAAAAAATAAAAAATCGACACTACAAACATTATACAATTTAAAAATAAAATAAATACAAAATAAAAGAAAGCAGTAAAGCTGGGTTGCCTCCCAACAAGCGCTTGATTTAACGTGGCGGCACGACATAAACTACTTTTTGTCTCCACCTCGAACTTATGAATTAGACCCCAAGTTTTGATTATGCTATATGATCATTCTCTTGGGGCGATACAAATTGTTGCAAGCCAAAAATTAAATGATACTTTATGAACTTTTTGGATTTTGACCGAGGAGTGTCATTTTGCCTAGATGGACTTGAAAATTTCAGAATATAGGACTCATCTACCTCTTCCTTTAACTCTTGCATTGGCTCATATAGATCAATTTCTATTTCACCATCTGAACATAATATAGAGAAATGTTTGGAATGAGGTCCAACACGCTCAAATACATGAACTTCAAGAATTTTAACCTCCTCAACACCAATCACACTAGAGTCAACTAAATTTGTATCTTCAACGTCCCTGGTTGACTCTAGTATTACTTCTTCAACATCGGCATCCTCAGATTCTAATTGGTTAGATTGTTGGTGTTCTACTCTGACCTCCTCCATTAGAACCTCAATTTCGGTATCTATTTCATGCTCTTCTTGGCTACTATCCACGAAATTGCCTTGCTGAGCATTAAAAGCTTCAACCACTTGACTCACTTGAGCCTCCAAGTTGTGAATAGTTGTCTCTTGCCTTTGTATCTACAGTTGTTTCTCATTATTTTGTTCCAGCAGGCACTTTAACATATATTTGATCTCCTTCAGGTCAGCTTCCCTGAGTTCTTTGTTCCTAATTACTTCACCAGAAAAAATAGAACCAACATATCAAGAGATTAAGGGAGGATAAAAAATATATGCACAACCATGAAAGTGACTATCTTGACCACCACATATATCACACACATTCCACACATAAGATTGAGTTGGTGCACATAACTCGCTCTCGGGATATTTTGATAATTTTGCAATGGGTGGTTTCCTCTACATATGCATAAGGAGGATCAAAAGTAGAATTACCAACATCAAAATTCTCATAATTCCAACCATGTCTCTTAAGTCAAAAATAAAAATTTAAAAAATAATCAGATACAAGAAAACAAAAATAAAAGTTCAAACTTGCAACCTAGAAATATGTACACCTACAGCTACAATGTTAGTTTCCCGACAATGGCGCCAAAATTTAATCACACCCAACTCTAGTCCTAAAAAGGATAAGCGGTCGCTGCAAATATAATCTGGTCTATAAGTCCGGAGTCGAATCCCACAAAGAACTAAGGTTTCGCTATAACTGTTCAGTATCACTAAGAAGACAAGTTCGAAAAATTCCTAAGTTATAAAGATTAAGATTCTTATATCTAACTAATTAACTATGAAATTAAAGCAGTAAATTAAAAACTAAATATACTAAGGGTTGGAGATTAAATTTAGGAGATCTAGAGTTATGATTTCCCCAAATGTTGGAATCCTTCCCACTATGTTCCCTACAATTTCGCCTATGTATTCTCTATTGATCGTGATCACTTTAGGTGTCGTAATTCTCTCTCGAGCAACTACAATAGTTTACTAGACATATTCTCTCGAACTACGCTAGTTGACTTTATCTAACCGCTCACTATGACCACGTCAAGATTTTGTTATTTCTAAACCTACCTTTAAACTCGCTGTATTGATTTCTCACATACGTTAGGAGTGACGTTGTTAAACAACCACCTAAATATGTATCATTTCTCAAGCAACACATAATAAATAGGAACAGTCAATTGATGGACATTCAATCAACTGAAATAAGCACATAGTTGAACAAATAGACAAATTCAAAAGTTTAAATTATATTAAAACATAACAAGAATTCATCCTCCAAGAGGTTCTATCAAAACCCTAGATAAAAAATTAGCTATTCATAATAGTATGCAAAACAACAATACTAGAATTCATAACCAATAATAGAAATAGGAAGAAGGAAGTGAAAAATGCTAGAAGAATTCTCTGCCTTGCTCCTAGTGTGTTCTTGCCTCCTTAGGTCGAATCTGTGTCAAAAGTCCTAAAAATACCATTTTCCGTGTATATATAACAATTAGGGTCGGGCCCAAACAATTATAATTTCTCCTACGCAAGAAAGGTCAGTTTTTCCAGACAGAACGTCCGCGGCCACAGATTCAACTGCGGATTTGGGTACGGATTTTACCTAGTGTTCTGCCTCACATCCGCGGCCAGTGCACGGCCGTGCACTTGTCGTGAATTGTTCATCCTGTTAGGTTTGGAATTTGGGAAAGCATAAAACATGAAAGTTATATCCCTTTGAATTATCTTTCCAACCATATATTGTGGAGCTCAAATGGAAGTTTTGAGAAAAAAGGTATGTGCATTTTACTAGACAATGCATAATATGCCTACTCAATTTTTCGTTCATTCTTAATTATCATTCGTTGATCCCCGAACATGATCCCGGCTTAATTCCTTGAGTTTTTACTCAGACTTCAAAGCTACAAATCACTTTTATTCATTCCATAACATCTACATAGTCGGAATCACTCCTACAAGCATAAAACACACAATTAGTGCAAAACAATAGCGATTAAAGCTCAAACTCAATTAAAGTGCAGTAAATTGGAGTGTAATAAGCGACTAAAATACGTAATTATATCCTAGCATCAAGATTCTAGTTGAAAGGAATCAGTGAAGTCAAATTCTTGTAGTAGGGCAGCGTGGTTTTTCATTTTTGTTTCAGTGAGGCATAGTATGGAAGGATTATTCCAGCTTTGTAGAAATCGTAAATTCCTATGAAATTCCAGTCCATTAGCTCCCCTACAATTCTATAGAATTATCTTCATAAGATGATCATTGTGATGAGGGACCCCTCTAGGGTAATGATAGTTCCAGGTGCATGAGCAGGTGCGGGGGTTGGTAGAGAGCTTGTGGTAGTACATTGTCGTTGAGTGTTGGTATCATCAATATAACATATTTATCCTCCAATGAATGAGGGTTGCCTCCACATTCAATGAGGTTTTCTCCAAGCGGGGTGGGATGAAGATTAGAAATTTTCTTTTGATATTTTCTTGCATGGAGATCGTGAGAGAGTCGTTCAGTTTCAATGACTCCATGAATGTCTCCAGAGTGTCTGTCTCTTCTTCTTCCCGTTGTTGTTGTTGTTAATTTTATTCCATTAGTGGTGAAAGTGATGTTGTAAGTGGAAACATTCTCATTTGAGTTTTCTGATTTAGTGGAGTAGTTTCCTCCAGCGGATGTTGTTGAGGCGGAAACCATGGAAAGTAATTGTGGAGTGGGGGTGTATTTGCGTTTGAAGTTCCAAGATGGTTATCTCCTGCTGATGTAGGATTTGCATGGCTTGATCGTGCTACATGGGCGTGTAAATTCCTTGTTGTATGTGTCACGGCCCGATTTCGGAGTCGTGATGACGCCTGTCATGGAACCAGGCAAGCCGCCCCTTTGTTTCTAAGCTAAATTCAATTTCCAGTAAAAATAAGATTTTTAAACGAATTTATTGATTATACTAAGAGTCTGAAGTTTTAAAACAATATTTGAAACAAAAATTAAAATCTCCAACCCCGGATCCGGTGGAACTCAGTCATGAGCTACTATAACATAAAGCAAGGAAGAGGAGAATGGACAACATAGTCTCAAAATAAATAACAATAGGTAGAATAAGAAAGAGAAGACGAGGTCGCGATCGTCAGCTACAACCTCGACAACTCCAATGAAAACTCTGACAGCTGCTCAATATCCACTACCGGCTCCCGGTGTACCTGGATCTGCACACAAGGTGCAGGGGGTAACGTGAGTACACCAACTCAGAAGTAACGAACCCAAACTATGGGCTGAGAGGTAGTTGATGCGAGACTAAATTGCATAGTTTAACATGTGATATACCTTATATTTTATGCGCATTAATGATAAAATTACACTTGTTATGTGTTTAATGGAGTTTATTTCATGTGCAGGTGAATTGGAAATGGAAACGAAGCTAAAGGGATGCAAATACGTCAAAAATACACAAAAGGAGACGCCCGGGCGATAGCCGGGCG
>ML390422.1:0-32423 GCA_005239525.1 Nicotiana knightiana | reverse complement strand
AGCACATAAAATGCAAGGTATATAATGCTTAAAATCATGAATTCTAGCCACGCATCAGGCATCTCAAAAAGGGTAAATATTGCCAGGAGTTTCCCTGAAGGGCGTGGAATGAACATATTGCCTTCCATCACCCTAAACAGATGACTTATATTCCGGACAGGTTTGCTCAACCAGAGAGTGCTATGGAATGGGATTCTTCGACAATTTGACTGAGAATTAGGTTTAGTGGATGTTTGAATGGTTACCCTCTAATAAATTCATCATCAGGTCAAGGGACTCTCCTCACTTGGTGTTGATCGGGTTAAGGGGAATATACCCTTATGTTCCCATCAGGGTTATGAGGCAGGCAGGCAAGAAGCAGATCATACCATGGGTCACAAAGATAAGTCATTTCCGGGTAGATTTTCAGGATGACGACATCCCTTACAAGTGTCAAACTCAGCATATGTGGCACACAAAGATTATTTTGGAAAAAGACACCATCGAGCCAGACAGGTATCATGCGGGACATGCACCATTTTACCCGGCATTGTTGGAGGATAACTTAGCTGGGAAAGTTGAGCCAGGAATTGGTCGGGGAAACAAGGTCATAGACGAAGATGCAGAAACCTAAGTAATGTACAACAAATTGCGCAAGAGGATTCATGACTCCGAGGCCGAACATCAGGAGATACACGAGACATACAAGAGATTAATCAGGGAATGGAGGGAAATGGCTAACACCTCCAATGAAATGGTAGAATATCCAGAACACGGTTTGATGGATCTAGAAGGAAAGACAAGAAAGAGGGTCGCAGACTACCAGAATGTTGAAGGAAGCGAGGGAGGAAATCTGGAAAGAGTATACCTGTTGTTGGGCATGCATGAACTAGGGGACCTAATTGATGGAGCCAGAAAGATCAAGCCTGGGGAAGGTCCTTCTAGGACCAAGTAGATTAGATTTTTTTATCTTTCCTAAATGTAATAAGATCAAATGCCAGTAGTGACCTACCTTTTATTATTTTAGTGTCGTGTTGGACTCATCTAGTTTTATATTAATGAAATGAGGCAATTATTGGCATCTAAATTCTCCAAAATAATTTGTCACTAGGCCTACCTCGGGCACAATGAGGCTCCCAAAATAAGACGCGAATTTACATTCCGCAATATGTGTTTAAATACCGCAAATATTCTATTTAGAACTCTTACTGACTTGGCTACCTTTTGTTTTTATTTCTTTCTTTTGATTATTCCATTCCCCAAAGTTTGGTTCACGCATACTGGCATCAGCAGCTTATCATACCAGATCAAAAGGCCCTACCATTAGAGCATTGGAGAGAGGATCATTCCTCAAGAATTGGACTTCAGACCATCCATGGCCCGACGAGTCCTGGGGTAGCAAAGCTAAATAACATTGTTTGTTTTGTTGTTTTCTAAGAAAATAATTTCCCTTCTTGCATTTATTTTAAATAAAATCTCCAGCATTCCAAAAACGTTGTTTAAATTATTGAAAATCACTTTTAATGGATCGATATTTGTTATTACCATTTTCTCTCATATATTTATCTATACAGCATTACTATTTCCTATCTTGATGAACTAACAACTGTGACATGTAATGAGGGAACACAACAAAAGGATAGTCATTCAGAAGAAGATGATGTCATACCCGAGGAAATCGTCAGGGAAGTAGAGGATTTTGAGAACAAGCCCAAGTGCAACCTGGACGAAACTGAGATAATCAACTTAGGAGATTCCGAAACTGTCAAGCACACCCGCGTCAACATTCAGTTCTCACCATAAGAAAAATATGAGTACACACAGTTCCTGAAAGAGTATGAGGACATATTTGCATGGTCATATGATGATATGACCGGGTTAAGTACATCTATTGTGGCTCACAAATTGCCCACAAACCCAATGTGTCCACCAGTAAACTAGAAACTCAGGAAATTCAAGCATGATCTGAGTCTGAAAATGAAAGAGGAGGTCACCTAGCAAATCAAGGCCAAGGTCCTCAAGGTGTTTGAATACCCAACTTGGTTAGTCAACATCGTGCCAGTTCCAAAGAAAGATGGGAAATTCAGAGTCTCTATTTCAAAATCTGATGAAAGTCATGTGTGAGACCTTCAAAATCAAGCACAAGAATTCCACAGCCTATAGACCTCAGATGAATGGATCTGTAGAAGCCGCCAACAAGAATATCAAGAAGATACTGAGAAAGATTGTAGAAAATCACAAACAATGGCACGAGAAGCTACCATTTGCTTTACTGGGATATCGTACCACAGTCCGCACATCAACCGGGGCAATTCCCTACTTACTGGTTTACGGTACTGAAGCTGTTATACCTGCCGAAGTGGAGATTCCTTCTTTGAGGATCATACATGAAGCTAAGCTCAGTGATGCAAAATAGATAAGGAACCGTTATGACCAGCTAGCCCTTATAGACAGAAAGAGGATGAATGCATTATTTCACGGCCAGCTTTATTAGAACATAATGTCCAGAGCTTTCAAGAAAAGGGTCAAGCCAAGACAGTTCACATCGGGGCAGCTCGTGTTGAAGAAGATATTCCCGTATTAAGATGAAGCCAAAGGGAAATTCTCTCCCAACTGGCAAGGTCCTTACATGGTTCATAGAGTATTGATGGGATGAACCCTAATACTCGCAGAAATGGATGGAGAAGTCTGGCTAAAACCAACCATTTCAGATGAAGTCACGCGATATTATGTGTAATTGTTTATATTTCGGCAAATGATGTAAATTGAACTACGCTCGACCTGATTCCCGTTTAAGAGGGGATATG
Source organism: Nicotiana knightiana (assembly GCA_005239525.1). Taxonomy (NCBI): domain Eukaryota; kingdom Viridiplantae; phylum Streptophyta; class Magnoliopsida; order Solanales; family Solanaceae; genus Nicotiana; species Nicotiana knightiana. The sequence goes on along the minus strand of ML390422.1, from coordinate 29,637 downwards.
TAGGAAGCCCCTATGGGTTCGGTAACAATTCAATAAAAATCTTATTTCCCCTACAATTAGAAACTGGGGAAGAATTTTGAGGAGGACCCTCAAAATTCGGAAGCAAGTTCAGCTGATCATAGAATGTACATCAACCAGAGATATTTATCCATCTAACTGGGCAGAATTTTGAGGAGGACGCTCAAAATTCTACAACAAGAGAATTCGCAATGTCTCAGATCGTTTCACAGTCATTGGTTCATCTAACCAACTTCTCAAAAAATATATTTTTGCTATGTCTTTGAAAACTATGCATGCTTGCTTGTAAAATAACTCTATGTAGCAGATGCTGCCCCCAATGATTTGAACAGGATTTTCAGACCACGCAAGCAAGCCGACGTGGGCACGAATCGACCTCCCCTTTTTACAGAACTCACAATTTTTCTTTGGTTTCTAGAACGAAGAATATACATGCCATAAAGTCACAATCTTCATAACAACCGTGATGCTGAAGTGTACTACCAGCTAAGAAAACTCTACTATCTTTGGATATTTATTCTATTATACACGGCACTAAGCCCTGTCCCGAATCTTGCATAAGACTAAACTCTGCCTTCATTTGCATGGGACTAAGCCCTGTCCCGAATCTGCACGAGGCTAAGCCGTGCCTCTATATTTGCATAAGGCTAAGATCTTCCTTCATTTGCATGGGACTAAGCCCTATCCCGAACCTTACATGAGACTAAGTTCTATCTCCATCTGCATAAGACTAAGCCCTGCCTCCATATTTGCATAAGGCTATGCTCTGCCTTCATCTGCATGGAACTAAGCCCTGTCCCGAATCTTGCATGGGACTAAGCTCTGTCTCCATCTGCATGATGCTAAGCCTTGCCTTCATATTTGCATAAGGCTAAGCTCTGCCTTTATTTGCATGGGACTAAGCCCTATCCCGAATCTTGCATGAGACTAAGCTCTGTCTCCATCTGCATGATGCTAAGCCCTGCCTCCAGATTTGCATAAGTCTAAGCTCTGCCTGCATTTGCATGGGACTAAGACCTGTCCCGAATCTTGCATGAGATTAAGCTCTGTGTCCCTCTGCATGATGCTAAGCCCTGCCTCCATATTTACATATGGCTAAGCTCTGCCTTCATTTGCATGGGACTAAGCTCCGTCTCCATCTGCATGAGGCTAAGCCTTGCCTCCATCTGCATGAGGCTAAGCCCTGCCTCCATATTTGCATAAGGCTAAGCTCTGCCTTCATTTGCATGGGACTAAGCCCTATCCCGAATCTTGCATGAGACTAAGCTCGGTCTCCATCTGCTTGAGGCTAAGCCCTGCCTCCATATTTGCATTAGTCTAAGCTCTGCCTTCATTTGCATGGGACTAAGCCCCGTCTCGAATTTTGCATGAGATTAAGCTCTATCTTCATTTGCATGATGCTAAACCATGCCTCCATATTTACATATGGCTAAGCTCTGCCTTCATTTGCATGGGACTAAGCTTTGTCTCCATCTGCAAGAGGCTAAGACTTACCTCCATCTGCATGAGGCTAAGCCCTGCCTCCATATTTACATAAGGCTAAGCTCTGCCTTCATTTGCATGGGACTAAGCTTTGTCTCCATCTGCAAGAGGCTAAGACTTACCTCCATCTGCATGAGGCTAAGCCCTGCCTCCATATTTACATAAGGCTAAGCTCTGCCTTCATTTGCATGAGGCTAAACCCTGCGGCCATATTTGCATAAGGCCAATCATTGCCTTTCTATTTGCCGAAGACTAAGTGTTGTCTCTCTAGAACTATCTATTTGCTCTTCTTTCGGGCTAAGCTCTGCCGTCAACTTCACAAGACAAAGCCTTGTCTTGTTGCTCTTAACATAATCATTGCATCTCATGGCTGAAATATCGCAACATGTCCAAAGGCGTCATAGACTAAAGGCATCATCCTCATATCCGGAAGACAGCCTGAGGATCTTTCAAAGTTGCATATCATTATCCAAAGGCGTGGTAATCTAAAGGCATCATCCTCATAGCCAGAAGACATCATGCCATGGCCTGAGGATCTCTCAAAGTTGCATATTATTATTCAAAGGCGTCATGGTTCGGAGGCACCATTTTCATGGCCCGAGAACATCATTTCATGGCCTGCAAATCCCTCACTGAACAATTCCTGGCCCAGGACGTCATCCTCAACCGTCCGAAGACAATTCTCATCGTCCGAAAGGAATCTGCATCATGTTTTAATTTCCGCACAAATATATGCTCGCAACATCTCTTTGCTTGCAAGTAGCCCGATGAGCAACTGTTATCCCGACAGGGGCAATACCGCTCTGATTCCTTCGAACTATCTCAAACATGACCTCTCACCACAACCATTCTTCACCTATTCCAAAACCTCGTGTCCGTTCTTATGATGACTTCATCGATATACTCCGTTGATGATTCCAGAACTACACATGGCCTGATTCTTGTAAAATCAGGGATATGTAGGCAGCTTAGAGACCATAGTACTGCCTAAATTTCTAAAACCACCTCGTTCAGTCAAAATTGGCCATCATATCTTTACCCGACAACTCTTCCATCTTTCCCGGGTAAGAGGGGCAGCTGTTGATACCCTATTTTTCCCTATAATATTTTTAAATGCATATATACCTTCAAAACTATGCATTAGCATCAATTTATATTTTTTAATAATTTCTATATTTTTAAATTAATTTATCCCAGTATTTCATTTATATAAATAATTACAAAATTGCATCAAAAAATGACTTTACAACATTTCATGATTTAATTTTGCTATTTATGGTCATATTAAGCTCGAAATATTTGCACAAATAGCCACATTTATAATTTTGGGTTAGAATTGCAATACTTTTGCAATTATAGCCCATGCGTACAATATTGCATTATTTTACCAAAAAATGGCTCATTGTATTTTTAAAATATCGAATAATTATTTTTAAGATATTCTATGCATAAAAATCATTTTTATCATTTATTAACTAGTTTTACAAATTATTTTATCAATTAAGTGGGTATTTAACAAGTAGCATCGTTTAATTTGGTTCAATTTCGGACCTAGCCCATATTATTACCCCCAACCCAATTTTAATCATAGCCCAAATACCCATAAGCCCAATATGCTCCTACTCGACCCAAACCCCCATCAAATCGTGGCCGTTGATCTCTTAGATCAACGATCCACAATAAACCTTACAATTTTTATTCACAACCAACCCTAACCCCTGTTCACTTTTCACTTTTTGCCGTCCTAGTTTCCCTAACCTCTCGAATTCTCTCTCAACTAACCCCTAACTCTAATCACCGTCACCGGTGAGAAACCCCTTCTATTGTGTTTCCGTGCCTTCTCCGACCACCACTGGTCTCCTATACTCCCTCGCTCTTTGATTTCATGATTCCTTGAGGAGATCTCAAGGAAAGCTAATCGAATTCTGGTTGAAAATTGTTTACCGACCTGTCTATGGGCTTTCTCATTTGTGAGTATTGGCTTCCTCCTATTTTTAGTTTGAATCCATAGTTTTGACCGAGTTTCTTTCATCTCTACTGTTTTTCTGAAACCCTAGTTTACGACTACTCGAATCCGTTTAGATCTTTGCAGATCTGAAACAGTTCCAGTATTATCTGGTGTTTTCCCTTGAATATCTCCTGTTTTGGTTAACTATTTTGATTCAATTTGCTTTCTTCTGAAATTAGGGTTTGCCCTAAGTATTTTCAAAAGGGTTTTCTTTCTAACTTTTTTAGTGTTTAAACTAATTGTTTCTTTACTAACTTGACTGATCCTCGTGTATGTTTCTGTGGGTTACACTTACTTCTTCATTTTTTTGTTTCGATATTGTGCTTATCTCTGCTAACCAGTCCTATTAACTTATTCTATTGAGGAGCTGAAATGATTTTCCTGTGAAAATCAGTGTTTTGTGAGATTTCTACTTGATTGACTTCTAGTAAGGATTTGAACGATTTCTTTCTTGTTAAAATCAGAACCCTTTGGGATTCTTACTTGGTTGATTTCTATATAAGAATTCAAATAATTCTTTCCTATAAAATTAGTACTCTTTGAAGATTTTTACATAATGTTTCATGTTAATCACCCTGTTAAAATTAGTGTGCTGGGATTTTACTGGTTTTCTTATTTGTGACATGTTTTCCCTATTCTACTTGCCTTAATTAGTGGGAAGTAGTTTTGGTATTTTTAGTGACTCCCTATATTGTATGATTTTGATTTATTACCTTAATTGAACTCTACTATGACCGTTAATTGACTAGTCCCCAATTAAAGGGATCTTTTCCGGATTTCCTATATGAATTGATTCTGTGATTTGGTTGATTGATCCTTAATTTATTGGAATTTGATTCTCTTTACCTTACTTGTTCCACTCCCAAAATTCTATATATATACACTCTTGTATTACCTAAAAAACATGGACAGTAGTTCAAAAAATACACACACACAAAAACTTTCTCTCCTCTTTCTTCTATTTGTGCTAATTGCCTATCTAGCCGGCTGAAAGCCAAGGCTAGACTATGGAACTCTACTTGCTTTGCTTTCTGCACTTTGCTTCCTTAACTGGTATGTTCTTATTTCAATATCTCAGAAATTCAAATCTATATGCTCATAGTTGTTAAATCCATGCCTATTTCTGCACTAGTTTAACTGATTTTGTACTTAGTTGTTCTTCCTATTTACTGCTTTGATCAATTTGCTTAAGTTTTTACCCTCTCCTTTTCAGATTTTTAATCAGCATGTCTAGGTTTAAATCTTCTTGTTTGCTATTTTAGCCAGCATGTTTACTTGAGCTCTTGTCTGTTTCCTTCAACTAGCATGCTTATTTTAAATAGTTCAGGCTCCTAATTTATCTGATTAATCACAATTGGTATGACTAATCCTGTTGGGTAGACCCTTATCGTCAATATGGATGTTCCTGGATTCTGCCTCTATGCTCTAATGTCTACTATCACTTTAGCTTTAAGTATAATTTCCTTGACAATACTCTGAATTAGTGGTTTGTTTTCTAACGCTATGAGTATTGTCACTGGTTGTCAATCAATCCTTGCTTATTTTGTTTACTTGTTGATCAATATGCTTCCCCTCTTATCCATGTTCATGTGTTTCTAATTAAGCTCCATGTGTTCCCAACCCCCCTGATCCCTGTTTGTGAACTTGTTTGGCTTCACTTAGAGTTAAGTAATAAATGGCCTTGAATCTGGGCACTCTAAGTTTATGATTGTATGGTTGTTTGTTGAATCTTTGGTCTTCTCAGAATTGCTTCCAAAACTGTTTTCACTCATAACATTTTTCCTAAAACTGTTTCCATTCCTAAAATACTTTTCACTGCTAAAGATTTTACCTCTACACTATGTTTTTCCAAAATCTTCTCAACTATGTCAAACACTCTCACTTCTACTCTTTGATTACTTAAGTTCTGCTCCTCCAGTGTGTGTACTTTCTAGGAATCCATGAGATTCCTCCAAACTCTGGCACACTGGGGCTGGCCCTTCCACACTGCACATAATCACTTTCTTATTTTAAAAGATCTTGGTGTGAGAATTGCCCCGGGTTCCTGAGGCCCTTGGGAACTTTGACGCGCTAGGATACCTCATTGGATACTTTGGACTATGGCATCTTGGAATGTTTTGAAGGCCTGGTATTTCCAGATTCACTTTGGGCCTATTTCAGGCTCCCTATAGTGCAACTTATATTTATTATTTAATTTGTTCATTTATGGTCTGTAATAATAACCCATGTAAAGAGATATTGGGGAAATTAGTAAAAGGGAAGCGATTCCTATATGACTTTTGTGGGGAAAACGGGTAGAAATCATGCCTTTAGGTCTAATATTATGTTTACTTTCATTAGAAATCATTCTTGTAGGCCTATATTATGTTTACTTGCATTAGAAATCATGCTTTAGGATTATACTATGTTCTTGCATCAGAAACCATGCTTTTAGGACCATTTGGCATACTAGGCAACATGTTATAGGCTCATTACCTCATTTATCATGTAATTCTGCTTCTGCATAATCATGATCAACTAGAAATCATGTTATTAAGTTACTGCTGAAATTCTACCTAATAAAATGTCCATTCTTTATGTGCATTAGAAATCCTGCTTTAGGGCTATGTTTATATTCGCTTTAAACCATGTCTACATCGCCTAAATCAGTAACCATCCTGTCTATAAGGATGCTTAAAAAGAACCCCAACGCCTAGACACCATGTTGTAGGATAAATACATATGGAATCGATATCTTGATATTCAACACCGATGCAAAGAGAATGCAGTGCTTAGCCTCATGCTAGATTCGGGACAAGGCTTAGTCCCATGCAAATAGAGAAGGCAATGCTTAGCCTTATGCAAGATTCGGGACAAGGATTAGTCCCATGCAAAGTGAAGGTAATGCTTAGCCTTATGCAAATATGGAGGAAGAGCTTAGCCTCATGCCATTTTGAGACAATGCTTAGTCTCGTGCAGATGGAAGGCAAACCTTAGCCTTGTGCAAACAGGGAGGCAGGGCTTAGCTTTGTGCAAGATTGAGACAGAGCTTAGTCTCATGCAATGAACGAATAATAGATGATGCTACAATATTTACTAGTTGGAAATAAGTTCGGTATCCTTGTTTTTATGACGTATGTGATTCCAAGGTGTGCATATTTCTTGTTCCTACATTCAAAGATAAATTGTGAGTTCTGTAAGGGGGAGGTCGGTTCGTGCCTTTTTCTACTTTATTGATTTGCTCTGTTCCGTTTGATGACCCTTTTTAAATTATCGGGATATCGTTCGCTAAAGCAGAGTTTATGTTCAAAAGCATGCATGCATAATTTTCGAAGACATAGTAAAATATAGTTTAGAAATTGGTTAGATGAACCAGTGACTGTGACACGTTCAAAGACATTGCGACTGCTTCGGCCGTAGAATTTTTAGGGTCCTCCTCAAAATTCTGCCCCAGTTAATTGAATAACGCTTCTGACTACTTTATATGCTACGATTGGTTGTAGTTGCTTCAGAATTTTGCGGGTCCTCCTCAAAATTCTGCCCCAGTTTCTGATTATAGGGAAAATGGAAATTTTATTGAATTGTGACCGAACACACATGGCTTCCTACATATTCACTCTTAAACGGGAATCAGGTCGAGCGTAGTTCAATTTAAATCATGCGAAGAAGCATAAATGGTTTACACATAGTCTCATTTGACTGCATATGAAGTGATAGGCTTTGGCCAAATTTCTCCGTCCATTTCTACGAGTATGAGCGCTCCTCGTGTGAATACTCTGTGAACCATGTAAGGACCTTGCAAGTTGGGAGAGAACTTCCCTTTGGTTTCATCTTGATGCGGGGAGATCTTCTTCAACACCAGCTGCCCCGGTGTGAATTGTCTCGACTTAACTCTTTTATTTTATTGAAGGCTCTGGACATTGTGTTTTCATAAAGTTGCCGGTGACATACTGCATTCATCCTCTTTCCGTCTATGAGGGCTAGCTGCTCATAACGACTCCTTATCCACTCTGTGTCACTGAGCTCAGCTTCTTGTATGATTCTCAAGGAAGGAATCTCTACTTCGGCGGGGATAACAACTTCAGTACTATAAACCAGCAAATAAGGAGTTTCTTCAGTTGATGTGCAAACTCTAGTACGGTATCCAAGTGAAGCGAATGGTAGCTTCTCGTGCCATTGTTTGTGATTTTCTACCATTTTCCTCAGTATCTTGTTGATGTTTTTGTTGACAACTTCCACACTCCGTTCATTTGGAGCCTAGATGCTGTAGAATTCTTGTTCTTGATTTTGAATGTCCCATACATTGCTTTCATCAGATCTCTATTGAGATCGGGGGCTTTATCAGTGATGATGGACTCTGGAACTCCTAACCGACAGACAATTCAGTCGGGAACAAAATACCCAATGACTTTCTTAGTCAAAGCTTTGTAAGATGCGGCTTCAACCCATTCAGTAAAGTAGTCAATAGCCACTAAAATAAACCGATGCCCATTTGAGGCAGTGGGCTCGATTGGCCCAATGACATCCATTCCCCAGGTGGCAAAGGGCCAAGGTGATCTTGTTGCATTAAGCTCGTTTGGTGGCACTTTTATCATATCTGCATGTACTTGACATTGGTAGCACTTTTTAACATACCTGATGCAATCTGACTCCATGGTCATCCAGAAATAGCCGGCCCTGAGTATCTTCTTGGCCATGACAAAGCCATTCATATGCCGGCCGCAAGTCCCAACATGTATCCCCTCGAGCAATTTAGAAGATTCTTTTGCGTAGATACACCTTAACAGTCCAAAATCAGGAGTTCTTCTATATAGGGTTCCTCCACCGAGGAAGAAATGATTGGATAATCTCAGAAGTGTGCGTTTCTGAGTATGGTTTGCATGCTCCGGGTATTCTCCTTTTGCTAGATACTATTTGATGATGTCACGACCCAAAATACTAACTCAGGTCGTGATGGCGCCCAACACCAGCTTAGGCAAGCCCACACTTAAATTAATAAAGATTTCTCCCATGCTTGGTTAAACATCCCCATACGTGCCAAGTTTTAAAGTTCAAAAACATTAATTGAAAAAGATAGCAAGCCATTTTTTTTACCAAAAGCAGTCAAAAAGAGGAATGAGCCAATATATATATATATATATACAGAACCACAAACAAAAATAACAACTACGTGTGTGCCAGGAACTAGTGTCACAAGTCCTACATGCATACTATCAGAATATACAAAACATAATATATAATCCCACTGTCTGAGAGAAATAGACGGGAAATAAACAAAAGAAAACTCCATGGTGCTGCCGAGGATCGTCAGGAGAAGCAGCTCACCATGAAGTCGGGTCCAACTAAGATCAGAATCGAGCTCCGGTCTGATAACCAGATGCACCAGCCTTAGAACATGTACAATTAAGTACAGAAGTGCAGCATGAGTACATAAACAAATATGTACCCAGTGAGTATCCTGCCTAACATCGAGGAGGCAGTGACGGGAGGTCGACTTGACACTCACTAAGGTCCAACAAAATGATTGGGAAGATATGATATCAATAAAGGGCATACACGGGTGATAAAAGCAGTAAACATTTAAAATAACAGTAATTCAAATAAATACTGGAAGTAAATATACAATTTCTACTTTATTGTTCTTTTCATTCCCTTAAAAATATATATGAACACTCAAAATGCATAACAAAATTCTTAACGATTTAACATGCGCATACATGATAAGGAAACCGGCCAGAGCCATCATAATGATCATATTTGTGCAGTGCCGAGGGTCGAAAGACCCGAACCATAATATATATCTTTCAATCATGCCGTGGCGTACGACCCGCTCCCATGAGAGTGGGGGAAATAACACTCCGCTTGTGGAATGTAAATTGCGAAGCGGACACATGCACACACAATCTACACATTTATTCTTTATCAATTACTTTTCGTGAAAAATTCCTTAAAATTACTTAAATTCCATGATCTCAGGGAAAGAAGCCGCATGTAACATTAATTTACTAAGCGTACAGTTCATTTCAAGGAAAACATAAGGCATGGTGCAGGCCTAACTACCGGGACATAACAATAATAGTCGTTATGTACGGACTCTCTTCACTTTGCGCGTACGTAGACCCCACAAACATTAGCACATAGTCATTTAAAGCACCTAGGGGGACAGTTTCCCCTTACAAGGTTAGAAAAGAGACTCACCTCATGTCGAATCTACTCCCCGGACCAAGAACGCGCCCGAAACTCTGAACTCTACAGCCGAGGACTTGAAACTAGCCAAATGTTATACAAATGCTCAAAGTATGGAAATACTCCTACTACTAAGTCAAATTCGCTATTCTTGAAGAAATCCTAAAATCCAACCCCGGGCCCACATGCTGGGATTCCAAAAATGTTTGAAGGAAACACTCACCCATAGCCTAAGGATCACTAATATACGATTTTTGAATGATTTCATGGCCAATTCATGGGTAATTTTCTAAATTTTCGTAGGCCCTAGGTTACTACCCAAATTTCTAAATTTTCACTAATCAAATAGTTAAATTCCACTAAGAATACATGTATTAACTAACTCTAGGATAGAATCTACTTACCTTTCAGTGGTTGGGTTGTTGAGCCCTTTTCCCAAGCTCCCAAGGTGTTCTAATGGAGGAAGAAATGAAGAAATAATGAAGGATCCCGTATTTAAGAAACACACTGTCTGACAGTGTTTCCGCACCTGCGGCTCGAGGATTGTACCTGTGGTCTCGCACCTGCGAGCGAAGGCTCGCACTTGCGGAAATGGACGAGAACGCCTGACCCGCACCGGCGGCTCCCCTCCTACGGAACATTGTCCGCACCTGCGAGAAACGGACTGCCTGCTGGGGGTCGCACCTAGGAGGCTGGGACCGCAGAAGTAGTTCCGCACCTGCGACGGGGAAACCGCACCTGCGGATCACACTAGAACAGGTGCACTAGCAGCTATTTCAGCTGGTTTTTGGCGTCGTGTGGTTCCGGGAGGCTCCTGGGCCCACCCGAGCCCCCGTACGATTATACCAACAAGTCCCAAATCATAATACGGACTCGCTCGAGCCTTCAGAACACCCAAAACAATGCTAAAACTCAAAATCACACCTTAAAACCCCTAGAACCAAACTTAGGAATTTTAAGTTTACTTGAGTTTGCTAGCAACGTACCGAACCGACCTATACTACTCGGAATTACACCAAATTTTTGCAGGAAAGTCATAAATGACATAACGGAACTATTCTCGGTCTCAGAATCCCGTTCGGACCTCGATAACATAAAAACATGTCCCAAACCACAATAGGAACTTAAGGAACTTCTTATTTTAATATTGGGCGCCGAAATGCTCCCAGTTCATCAGAAACCCATTCCGAACGTACGCCCAGGTCGGAAACCATCGTACAAATCTACCGGAACCGTCAAAACTCGATTCTGAGGTCGTTTACCCAAAATGTTGACTGATGTCAAACTTGACCTTAAAGGCCAACCTTAAGGAACCAAGTGTTCCTATAGTACTCTGAACACTTCCGAATCTCGGACCACCCGCCCCCGCAACTCATAAATCAAAATAAGCAGTTATAGCATGTTTCATTTAGGGGAACAGGGTCTGATAACGCAAAAACTACCGGTCGGGACGTTACATTCTCCACTTCTTAAACAAGCGTTCGTCCTTAAACGGGTCTAGAATCATACCTGAAGTGCTGAATAAGTTTGGATATCTTCTCTGCATGTCCTCCTCGGACTCCCAGGTCGCCTCCTCAACTGGTTGACCCTTCCACTGGACCTTTACGGCAGAAACTCTTTTGGACCTCAACTAGCGGTCCTTTCTATCAATAATAGCAACTAGCTCCTCCTCGTAGCCCAACCTCTCATCCAACTGAATAGTGCTGAAATCAACCACGTGAGAGATGTCGGCGTAGTACCTCCAGCGCATGGAGACATGAAAAACTTGATGAAATCCTGATAAACTGGGAGGCAAGGCTAGCTCATAAGCAACCTCCCCAACTCGCCTCAACACCTCCAAGGGACCTATAAACCTCGATCCTAGCTTGCCCTTCATCCCAAACCTCATAATACCCTTCATAGGCGAGACTTTCAACATGACCCTATCTCCCTCCATAAATGATACATCATGCACCCTCCGATCTGCGTAACTCTTCTGTCTGGAGTGTGTTGTGCAAAGCCTCTCCAGAATCGACTTCACTTTCTCCAATGAATCCCTCACCAGGTCGGTGCCATATAACTTAGCCTCGCCAGGCTCAAACCACCTGATAGGAGAACGACCTCGTCGACCATACAAAGCCTCAAACGGAGCCATCTCAATGCTGGACTGTTAACTATTATTGCAAGCAAACTCTGCCAAAGGCAAGAATTGGTCCCACTGACCTCCGAAGTTAATCACACATGCCCTGAGCATGTCCTCGAATATCTGAACTGTACGCTTCGACTGACCATCAGTTTGAGGGTGAAATGATGTGCTGAGGTCTATCTGGGTACCCATCTCACTATGCAATGTTCTCCAGAAGTGCGAGGTGAACTAACGACCTTAATCTGATATAATAGACACCGGCACACCATGCAACCGGACTATCTCCCGAATGTTGATTTGGGCAACCTCTTAGAAGTATAAGTAGTAGCTACTGGAATGAAATGCGCCGATTTGGTCAATACATATACAATGACCCAAACTGCGTCAACCTTCCGCAAGGTCCGAGGCAACCCAACCACGAAGTCCACAGTGATGCGCTCCCATTTCCACTCAAGAATGGGCATCTGCTGAAGTAGACCTCCTGGCCTCTGGTGCTCATACTTCACCTGCAGGTAATTAAGACACCTAGTCACATACTCCACAATGTCCTTCTTCATCCGCCTCCATCAGTAATGCTGCTTCAAATCACGATACATCTTCGTAGCACCAGGATGAACATAATACCAAGGACTGTGTGCCTCCTCTAGAATCCTCTCCCTCAGGCCATCAACATTAGGAACACATAAGCGGCCCTGAAGTCTCAGAACACCATCCTCGCCAATAATAACCTCCTTGGCCCTGCCCTGAACCACTGTCTCTAGTATCTTAGCCAGATACGGATCATCATACTGCTGATCCTTAATCTCCCCCAATAACGAAGACTGAGTGAACACATGTGCAAGAACTCGGCGGGGCTCTGAAAGGTCTAATCTCACCAGGCGATTGTCCAAGGACTGAATGTCCAAGGCTAGAGGTCTTTCCTCTACTCCAATATAAGCGAAGCTACCCATACTCTCTGCCTTCCTGCTCAAAGCATCTACTACCACACTTGCCTTGCCCAGATGATAAAGAATGGTGATATCATAATCCTTCAACAACTCAAGCCATCTGCGCTAACTCAAATTAAGATCCTTCTGCTTGAACAAGTGCTACAAGCTATGGTGGTCTGTATAAACCTCACAGGACACTCCATAAAAGTAGTGCTTCCAAATCTTAAGGGCATGAACAATCGCCGCCAACTCCAAATCGTGCATAGGATAGTTCTTCTCATGAACCTTTAGCTGGCGCGAAGCATAAACAATAAATCTCCCCTCCTGCATGAATACACACCCCAAGCCAAAGCGTGAAGCATCGCAATATACTGTATACATCCCAAAACTGGAAGGAAATACTAGAACTGGTGCTGAGGTCAATGCTGTCTTGAGCTTCTGAAGGCTTGCCTCACACTCGTCAGAACATCAGAACGGGGCATTCTTCTGAGTCAATCTAGTCAATGGAGCTGCAATAGAAGAGAACCATTCCATAAATCAGCGATAATAGCCTGCTAGGCCCAAAAAGCTCCTGATGTCTGTAGCTGAAGTAGGACGCGACCAACTCTGCACTGCCTCGATCTTCTGAGGATCAACCTTGATACCTTCTCCAGATATCACATGCCCCAAGAATTCCACGGAATCCAACCAGAACTCACACTTGGAGAACTTAGCATATAGCTTCTGTTTGCAAAGTCAGGAGCACAACCCTCAACTGCTGCTCGTGCTCCCCCAGGCTACGTGAGTAAATCAAAATGTCATCGATGAAGACAATGACAAAGGAATCAATATACGGCCTGAACACCTTATTCATCAAGTTCATGAATGCTTATGGGGCATTAGTCAAGCTAAAAGACATCACCAGGAACTCATAATAGCCATATCTCGTACGAAAAGCAGTCTTCGAAACATTTGAAGCCCGAATCCTCAACTGATGATACCCCGATCTCATATCAATATTAGAAAACAGACTAGCACCCTGCAACTGGTCAAAAAAATCATCAATACACGACAAAGGATACTTGTTCTTAATGGTAACCTTGCAGTAATCAATACACATCCGCATGGACCCATCATTTTTCTTCACGAATAGAAATGGAGCACCCCACAGCAATACACTCGGTCTGATAAACCCCTTAGCTAACAACTCCTCAAGTTGCTTCCTCAACTCCTTCAACTATTTCGGAGCCATACGGTACGGAGGAATAGATATAGGCTGGGCGCCTGGAGATAAATCAATGCAGAAATCAATATCACGATCCGGAGGTATGCCCGGAAGGTCCGAAGGAAAAACATCAGCAAAATCTCGAACAACTGGCACTGAATCAATCGTCGGAGACTCGGCGGTGGTGTACCTCACATAGGAGAGGTAGGCTAGACAACCCTTCTCGACCATATGTCGAGCATTCAGGAATGAAATAACCTGACTGGCTGCACTAACTGAGGAACCTCTCCACTCCAGCCTAGGCGACTCGGGCATGGCTAAAGTAACTATCTTAGCATATCAATCATCGGAGACTCGGCGGTGGTGTACCTCACATAGGCAAGGTAGGCCAGACAACCCTTCTCGACCATATGTCGAGCCTTCAGGAATGAAATAACCCGACTGGCTGCACTAACTGAGGAAACTCTCCACTCCAGCCTAGGCGACTCGGGCATGGCTAAAGTAAATGTCTTGGCATGGCAATCAAGCACGGCATGCTAAGGAGATAGACAATCCATTCCTAAAATAATCTCTAAATCAACCATGTCGAGCAATAAGAGATCCGCTCGAGTCTCGAACCTTCAAAATAAAATCACACAGGACAGACAAATCTTGTCTACAGCAACAGAATCGCCTATGGGAGTGGACACAAAAATAGGAGAACCCAAGGACTCACGAGGGACATCCAAAAAATGAGCAAATAAGACCGAAACATATGAATAAGTGGATCCTGGATCAAATAACACCGATGCCTCTCTACCACATACTGTAATAATACTTATAATCATGACATTTGAGGCCACTGCATCTTATCTGGCCGGGATAACATAGAATCTAGCTGGAGCACCGGAAGACTGAGCCACACCTGAATGAACAGGAGCCGGCTGACCTCTCCCTGACTGGCCTCCACCTCTAGGACGACCCCTACCGACCTGTCCCCCACCTTTAGGTGGCCTGACGAATGGTGCTAGACCCATAGGTTGATAATCCTACCGCACCGCTTTGCCCCGAAGCGTGGGACAATGCCTCTTCATATGACCTGGATCCCCACACTCATAACAACCTCCGAGTATCATAGCCTGCTGCCCCGAAGAGGAACCCTGAATGGCCGGAGAGTGATGTGTACTCTCTGGCATGGCACTGAAGTAGGGACTGGGAATCTTGGATAACTGGAATAACCACTGGGTAAACTTTGAATGGCTGGAGGGCGGTAGGAACGCTCTAACATGGCGCTAAAATGATCCCTCACTGGAACACCTCGGGGAGGTGGTGGCGGTGCTGAATATAGAGGTCTTCTGGGCTGACCTCTACGTAACTAACCTCTGCCCTTAACTGGGGCACCTCTGAAATCCCTGGAGAATCTGGCTCTCTTGTCCTGCTGACCCTGCTCTTTGCCTCTCGATCGATATCCCTCAATCCGGCGAGCTATCTCGACCACCAGCTGATAGGGAGTCCCCATCTCCACCTCTGGGGATGTGTTGGCCCTAATACTGGACTCTAGCCCTGCTACAAATCTCCGAACTCTCTCAGCATCAGTAGGCAATATCATAAGTGTATGGCGAGACAACTCTGGTAACCTAGCCTCATAATCTACCACTGACATTTGTCCCTGCTCCAACTGCTCAAACTGATATAATAGCTCTTCCCTCTCAGAGGGTGGGATATACCTGTCTAGAAACATCTCGGTGAACTGCTCCCAGGTGATATTAGGAGAATCTGCTGGCTTTCTTAGAATATAGGACTGCCACCATCTGCGAGCTCTACCCTCTAGCTGGAAGGTAGTGAAGTCCACTCCATGGGACTCTAATATCCTCATATTGTGTAGCATATCCCTGCACCTGTCAACCAAATACTGGGCATCCTCGCCCTGCTCACCCCCGAAGACTAGAGGGTGCAACTGAGTCCATCTATCCAATAACTTCTGCGGATCACCGTCTGCAGCTGGCCTGGGCTCAGGTGCTCCTATTATAGGCTGGGCCCCACCCACGGGCAGTATACCCGGGGTATAATGTAATACTACTGCCTGACCTACAGCCTGGGCGGTAGGAGTTTGGCCCCCCCTCCCGCCTGAGATATGGCAGGATCTGCCGGAAATAAACCGGCCTGGGACACGGTGTCCATGAACCGCATCATACGGCCCATGATCTCCTGGAATCCTAGCGCTGTCATAAAGTCCACTGGAGTAGGACCTGCTGAGGGCACCTTACCCTGCTCCTCTATAGTAGGGTCCTCTGGTGGTGGTATGACTGGATTAGGTCGGGGACGCCCCCTTCCCCTACCTCGGGCCGGTGCCTTCCCCCGGCCTCTGCCACGGCCTCAAATAACGTGGGTAGCGGCCCTTCCCCGGTATGGAATATCGGATGCACGCGTCCTCACTATCTGTGAGAGAATAGAAGAATGAAATTTAGTAAACCATTGACTGCACGATAGAATAAAAATAAGGAGAGGTTTTCCTAACACCCTATAGCCTCTCCAAGATAAGTATACATGTCTCCATACCGATTTGCAAGACTTTACTAGGTTTGCCCGTGACTTGTGAGACCTACGTGAACCTAGTGCTCTGATACCATGTTGTCACGACCCAAAATACTTACTCAAGTCGTGATGGCACCCAACACCGGGGTTAGGCAAGACCACACTTAAATTACTAAGGATTTCTCCCATGCTTTGTTAAACATCCGTATACGTTCCAAGTTTTAAAGTTCAAAAACATTAATTGAAAAAGATAGCAAGCCATTTTTTTTACCAAAAGCAGTCAAAAAGAGGAAAGAGCCAATATATATATATAGACCCACAAACCAAAATAACAACTACGTGTGTGCTAGTAATTAGTGTTACAAGTCCTACGGGCATACTATCAGAATATACAAAACATAAGATACAATCCCACTTTCCGAATGAAATAGACGGGAAATAAACAAAAAAAAACTCCATGGTGCTGCCGAGGATCGTCGGGAGAAGCAGCTCACCGTGAAGTCCGGTCCAACTAAGATCAAAATCGAGCTCCGGTCTGATAACCAGATGCACCAGCCTTAGAACATGTAATATTAAGTACAGAAGTGCAGCATGAGTACATAAACAAATATGTAGCCAGTGCATATCCCGCCTAACCTCGAAGAGGTAGTGACGAGAGGTCGACTTGACACTTTCTAAGGTACAACAAAATGATTGGCAAGATATAATATCAGTAACGGGCATACAAAGATGATAAAAGCAGCAAACATTTAAAATAACAGTAATTCAAATAAATACTGGAAGTAAATATACAATTTCTACTTCATTATTCTTTTCTTTCCTTTAAAAAAATATATGAACACTCAAAATCCATAACAAAATTCTTAACAATTTAACATGGGCATACAGGATAAGGACAACCGCCCTGAGCCATCATAATGATCATATTTGTGCACTGCCGAAGGTCGAACGACCCAAACCATAATATATATATATCTTTAAATATTGTCGTGGCGTACGGCCCGCTCCCATGAGAGTGGGGAAATAACACTCCGCTTGCGGAATGTAAATTACGAAGCGGTCACATGCACACACAATCCACACTTTTATTCTTTATCAATTACTTTTCGTGAAAAATTCCTTAAAATTACTTAAATTCCATGATCTCAGGGAAAGAAACCGCATGTAACATTATTTCACTAAGCATATAGTTCATTTCAAGGAAAACATAAGGCATGGTGTAGGCGTAACTACCCGGACATAACAATAATAGTCGCTACGTACGGACTCTCATCACTTTGTGCGTATGTAGCCCCCACAAACATTAGCACATAGTCATTTAAAGCACCTAGGGGGACAATTCCCCCTTACAAGGGTAGAAAGGAGACTCACCTCGTGTCGAATCTACTCCCTAGACCAAGAACGCGCCCGAAACTCTGAACTCTACACCCGAGGAATCGAAACTAGCCAGATGTTATACAAATTCATCAATTTATGCTCAAAGTATGGTAATCCTCCAACTACTAAGTCAAATTTTCCATTCTTGAAGAAATCCTAAAATCCAACCCCGAACCCGCATGCTTGGATTCCAAAATTTTTTGAAAGAAACACTCACCCATAGCCTAAGGATCATTAATATATGAATTTTGAATGATTTTATAGCCTATTCACGGGTAATTTTCTAAATTTTTGTAGGCCCTAGATTACTACCCAAATTCCTAATTTTCACTAATGAAGTAGTTAAATTCCACTAAGAATGTATGCATTAACTAACTCTAGGATATAATCTACTTACCTTTTAGTGGTTCGGTCGTTGAGCCCTTTTCCCAAGCTCTCAAGGTGTTCTAATGGAGGAAGAAATGAAGAAATAATGAAGGATCTCATATTTAAGAAACACACTGTCTGACATTATTTCCAAACTTGCGGCTCGAGGAACGCACCTGCGGTCTCGCACCTACGAGCAAAGGCTTGTACCTGTTGAAATGGATGAGGAAGCCTGGCCTGCACAAGCGGAGGGGAGACCGCACCTACCGCTCTGCTCCTGCGGAATTTTGTCCACACCTGCGAGAAATGGACTACCCGCTGGGGGTCGCACCTACAAGGTTGGGACCACAGGAGCGGCCTCGCACCTGTGACTGGGCAACCGCACCTGCGGATCACACTAGAACAAGTGCACTAGCAGCTATATCAGCTGGTTTTTGGCCTTGTGTGGTGTCCGGGAGGCACCTGGGCCCACCCGAGCCTCCTCCTGAATATACAAACAAGTCTCAAATCATAATACAGACTCGCTCGAGCCTTCAGAACATCCAAAACAACGCTAAAACTCAAAATCACACCTCAAAACCCCTAGAACAAAACTTAGGAACTTTAAGTTTTCTTGACTTGGCTAACAATGTGCCGAACTGACCTATACTACTCGGAATGACACCAAATCTTTGCAGGCAAGTCATAAATGACATCACGGAACTATTCCCGGTCTCAGAATTCCGTTCGGACCTCGATAACACAAAAAAATGTCCCAAACCACAATAGGAACTTAAGGAACTTATTATTTCACCAGAAACTCATTTTGAACATACGCCAGGTACAAAATCATCATATGAAGCTACCAGAACCGTCGAAACTCGATTCCGAGGTCGTTTGCCCAAAATGTTGACCAAAGTTAAACTTGGCCTTAAAGGCCAACCTTAAGGAACCAAGTGTTCATATAGCACTCTAAACACTTCTGAATCCCGGACCACCCACCCCCACAAGTCATAAATCACAATAAGCCACAATGGAAGGTTCATTTAGAGGAACGGGATCCGATAATGCAAAACAACCAGTCGGGTCGTTACAGATGCGTGAAAGAAAGGCCTTCCATCTGTTTCCTCTTCGACATGAGTACAATATGTCAGCTGATTATGGATCCTTACTGGGATAGGATCAACGAAGTTCTTGCCTGGATGATGTATCATTGATGACAACATGGACAATGCATCGACAACCTCATTCTTTATTCTGGGAACATGCCGAAACATTACTTTGTGAATCTTTTCTTCAATTCCTGCACATGGTGCAGATATGGAAATATCTTGGAATTCTTGGTAGCCCATTCTCCTTGTACCTGGTGCACAACTAGATCTGAACCACCAATTACCAGCAATTCCTGAATGCTCATGTGAACAGCCATGTTAAGTTCTAATATGCAAGCTTCGTATTCTGCCATGTTTTTGGTGTAAGGGAATCTAAGTTTCGCAGATACCGTAAAGTGATAACTAGTTTCCGATACCAAGACAACTCCAATGCCAACTTCTTTGAAGTTTGTCGCTCCATCAAAGAACATTCTCAAACAATCGTAGGCTTCAACAATGTCTTCTCCTACGAATGATACCTTTTCATCGGGAAAATACATTTTCAGGGGTTCATATTCTCATCCCACATGGTTTTCAGCAAGGTGGTCCTCCAGTGCCTGTCCCTTGACTACTTTCTGAGTTACATAGATAATGTCGAATTCACTCAACAAGATTTTCCACTTAGCCAGCTTGCCAGTGGGCATAGGCTTCTGAAAGATATACTTCAATGGATCCATTCTCAATATGAGATATATTGTATAGGCACAGAAGTAATGCCTCAGCTTATGAGCTATCCAGGTCAAGGCACAGCAGGTTCGTTCCAGCAGATAATATCGTGCTTCATAAGGTGTATACTTCTTACTCAGGTAATAGATAGCTTGTTCCTTTCTTTCTGTCTCATCGTGCTGCCCCAGAACGCAGCCGAAAGCTCCATCTAGCACGGCAAGGTAAAGTAGCAGTGGTTTACCTGGCTCTGGCAGGACCAAAACTGGCAGTGTTGATAAGTAACCCTTGATTTTGTCAAAAGCCTTTTTACAATCCTCGGTCCAACTAGTTCCAGTGTCCTTTTTCAACATTTTGAAAATTGGCTCACATATTACTGTGGATTGTGCTATGAAACGACTGATGTAGTTAAGGCGTCCCAGGAAACTCATCACATCTTTCTTACTTTTTGGTGATGGTAATTCTTGGATGGATTTGACCTTCGATGGATCCAATTCAATTACCTGGCGGCTGCCGATGAATCCTAATAGCTTTCCAGCAAGAACCCCGATTGCACACTTTGCGGGGTTTGTCTTTATGTTGTACTTCCGTAGTCTGTCGAAGAATTTGCTCAAGTTTGCTATGTGGTCTATGGCCTTCTTGGATTTAATGATGACATCATCCACATATACCTCTATTTATTTGTGTATCATGTCATGAAAAATAGTAGTCATGGCCCTCATGTAAGTGGCCCCAACATTCTTTAGGCCGAATGTCATCATCTTGTAACAGTACACACCCCATGGTGATGACATAAGTTTTCTCAGCGTCCTCCTCGTCCATCTTGATCTGATGGTAACTGGCAAAGCAATCCACAAAACATTGGAGTTCATGCTTGGCACAATTGTCGATCAAGATGCGTATGTTTGGTAGCGGGAAGTCATCCTTGGGACTTTCTCTGTTTAGATCCAGATAATCAACACAGACTTTAACTTTCTTGTCCTTCTTCGAAACTAGCACAATGTTGGCTAGCCAAGTTGGATACTCAACTACCCCGAGGACTTTGGCTTTGATCTACTTGGTGACTTCTTCCTTGATTTTCAGACTCATGTCCGGTTTGAAATTTCTGAGTTTCAGCCTTACTAGCGGACATATTTGATTTGTAGGTAACTTGTGAGCCACTATGGATGTACTCAACCCTATCATATCGTCGTATGACTATGAAAAGATATCTTCATATTCCTTCAGGAACCGAGTGTACTTCTCTTTTTCTGACGGTGACAAATGGATGCTTATGCGGGTTTCTTTGACGGTTTCAGGATCTCCCAAGTTGACTATCTCAGTTTCTTCTAGGTTGGACATGGGTTTGTTCTCAAAATTCTATACTTCTCTGATGATCTCTTCAAGTATTACATCCTCTTATTCTTTTGAATCACTATCTTTTTGTTGCGTTGTCTCATTACATGTCACAATCGTGAGTTCATCAAAATAAGAAATAGCAACTGTAGGGATAACCATATGAAAGAAAAAAATAGTGATAATAAAACATCAAGCCATTTAAAAATGTCAAACAAAATGGTTTTCAATAACTCAAATAACGTTTTTGGAACCATAAAAATTTTTTTTTAAGACAAAAGAAGAATGCAAAAGAGGAAATCATTTCTTTAGGAAAATAAACAATGTCATTCAGCCTTGCTACCCCGGGACTCGTCGGGCCCTTGATGGTCTAACCATCCAGTTCTTGAGGAATGCTCCTCTCTCCACAACTTGGATGGTAGGGCCTTCATCCTCCTCCTCCTCGACAATTACACAACAGTCCATGTCATTGTCTTCTAAGAACAAACTCCTCAATGCCGCCAATGTTTCTTCCTCCTCTGATCCCTATATGATATCGGCTTGCTGGAAGGTCTGATTCAGGTGTGGAACACGCTTCTCAAGTGGATAGTATGGACCATGCCACTGTGGTGACCAATCTTGGTATTTTTGATATGTGTATTGGTATCCCAACCCAAAAATGGTACCATGGTGCTTTGGTTGTATCAGTTTGGAGATGCCTAGAAGATTTTTACCAAGCCCCTTTGCCGGGCTCATATCTACTCCCTGCTAGAATGCATGCTATCTTGCTACTCCACCACTTATCTTTCTCAATTGCGTTGACCCGCTCGATACGATGGTAGGTTTCTCCACCTAACCTTCTCATTTTCAATCACTTGGATAGTCTGACTAGTGTAAATAGGGTTGCTCCCATATCCATGGATAATTACTTCCTGGTTGTTCCATTTGAACTTCACGGCTTGATGTAAAGTAGATGCTACATCCCCAACAACGTGTATCCATAGTCGTCCCAAGAGCAGATTCTAAGAGGATATATCCAGAACATGAAACTCCATATCAAACCATGTAGGGCCCATCTGCAGGCAGAGATTAGTTTCTCCAATGGTAGCTCTCTGAGACCCATCGAATGCTTTCACATTCATATTTCCCTCTCGTATCTCATGTAGTCCTCTGCCCAACCTCTTCAACATTGTCAATGGGCAAATATTAAGGCTGGATCCCCCGTCAATCAAACCTCTGGTGATAAACTTATCTTCACATTGCACTGTGATGTACAGTGCCCTGTTGTGATTCAACCCTTGAAGCGGAAGCTCGTCCTCGTGGAAGGTGATTTTATGGCTTTCTAGCACCTGCCCCACCATATTGGTCATTTCTCCACCAGTGATGTTGTTGGGTACATATGCTTCACTCAACATCTTCATTAGAGCATTCTTGTGTGCCTCAGAATTTTGCAGCAGCGACATCATAGATATCTGAGCGGGAGTCTTGTTCAGATGATCAATGACAGAGTACTCCCTTGCATGTACCTTCCTCCAAAGGTCATCTGGACCAGTCTCAATGACCGGCAGTTTGTTAGAAGCTTTCTTACTGGTTTCTCCTAAGTGTTCAGATGTATAAACCCTTCCTATTTTGGTCATCCCTTGTGCGGCGCCGAATTCTTCTTTCTTTGAACTGAAGGGTGGTATGTAAGCCACCGTTACAATGAAAGGTATGGACACCTCCAACTCAAATGAAGGGAGTATTGATGCGGGTGATGTTATTTCTATTTCTAAAGGAACCGATGCGGCTACCTAAACTCCAAATGGAGACCGTGTCTACACCACAATAGGATTGAGTGTGACTGCAAGTTTCTTAGGATCGTCACCTTCACTAATAATCTCGATTAATCCCTCGTGATCCCACTCTTCATCAGTTTCCATCACATTGACCCCTCCAACCGTATGATCTGGGAGAGGATTGTTGCGGACATTGGGTGCAGTTTCCTTTTCATGTATGCACTTATTATCAATCAGTGTTTGGATCTTGTCTTTTATGGTGTGGAACTCGTCAATAGTATGTACCTTCATGCAGGAATGATATGCACATGTCTTGTTTGGATTGACTCATTGAGACGTATTCTCCATGGCCACATCGGGAATATGGGTGACATATCCAGCGGCTTTCAACATTTCGTATAACTGGTCGACGGGTTCAGTAATGACTGTGTACTGTCTGGGTGGTTTGCGGTCAAAATTAGGCATGGATTTTTTGTAATTTGGGCGAGTTGGAGGCGGCTGATAATAGGATGGTTGGGTGTTATAGGTGTGGTAGGCGGTAGCAGGTTGGGAATATCTGGGAGGTGATGGTTGGTATTTGGGTGGAGGTGTTTGGTATGTGAGTGGAGGGGTCTGTTATACAAATAGTGTTTTGGTTCCCTAGGAAACCATAACTATTCCCTCATCTTTCTTCTTCGATATACCACCTGATTGCAATGCTTTATTTGTGGCCTGCAGTGCCTCAAAATATGTCACCATCCCGCTTTTAATACTCTCTTCAATCCTTTCTCCGAGTTTGATGATATCGGAGAACTTATGGTTCTCAATGACCATTAGCCTTTCATAATACTGTGGATCTTGTGCCCCGACAAAGATCTTGTTCATCTGTCGTCTAATGCTGGTCTAAGCTTGGCTTCTTCCTACCTCAATCGAGTAGCATACTCGCAGAAAGTCTCAGTTGGTTTCTTCTTTAAGTTCTAGATATAGAAGACATCTGGCGCATTCTCTGTATTAAACCTGAACTTGTTTATAAAATCAGATGCCATGCTAACCCAATTGGCCCACTTCTTAGAATTCTGGCTTATGTACCAGTACAGAGCATCTCCCGTAAGACTCCTCATGAATAGCTTCATTCTAATACTTTCATCTTTTCCGACCCCGACAAGCTTGTCACAATAAGTCCTCAGATGAACCTTGGGATCACCCGTTCCGTCAAACATTTCAAACTTGGGAGGTTTGTAACCCTCCAGTAGTTACACATCAAGTTGTATGCAAAAATCCTCATAGTTCAGACCTTCTATTCTTTTACCCCCTTCAACACCCTGAACCCGACTTGTCAACTTCTTAAGCTCTTCAGCCATGTTCTTGATAAGCACGTCCTTCTCAACTGATTCCGGTGTCTAGGAGATTGGTTAAGTGGAGTGAGGTAGAGTTTTTACGTATATAGGGTTGTTCCAGTGAAGGCCAGGATTTTGGGCATAATGATGATCATTGATGGTGTTTTGGGGATCAATAATAATTTGTGGGGTATCTTCGGGAGTATGGTAGGTGTTTTGTGGGTATTGAGTAGGGAGATGCTGATTTTGAGGAGGGGTTGTATACTGGTGATGTGCGGGAGGATTCTATGGGTGTTTGTTGGGTGTGTTCTGAGGTGGTGCAAGGTTTGGGGTGTCAGGGATATTCAATGAGAGGGAGAGATTTCCCAAGTTACGGACCAGCTCAAGCTCGCCCTGTAGTGCAAGTATATTTTGCTCAAGCCATAAACCAAATCATTTGGGGCTTGAGTTCCCCGACCATCAAAAGTTTCCCAATTCTTAACAAGTGCAGTGTTGTTTCTTCTGATGCCATTCATATCATCCATTTTAGCTTTCCCTTTTCCTTTCGGTACACTTGGAGAAGGAGAAGGTGGAGGGCCCTTGGATCTGGTATGATAAGCTGATGATGCCAGTATGCCTGAACCAACCTCGGGGAATAGGGATAATTAAAAGTAATGAACGAAAAGACAACAAAAGTAACTAAGTCATTAAAGGTTTCAAGACGAGTATTTGCAATATCTAAACACATAGTGCGGGAATGTAAATTTGCGTCCTAATTTGGGAGCTTCATTTTGACCGAGGTAGGCCTAAAGACATGTTGATTGGGAGAATTTTTGTGCCAACCATTGCCTAATTTCATTAATGTAAAAGCAGATAAATCTAAAATGACACTAAATAAGATAAGTCACTAATGGCACTTGGCCTTATTACATTTGAAAAAGCAGGCAAACCTAATCTACTTAGTCCTAGAAGGACCTTCCCCAGGCTTGATCTTCTTGGCTCTGTCAATCTGGTTCCCCAGGTCGTGCATTCCCAACAACAGGTATGCTCTCGCTAGATGTCATTCTTTGCTTCCCTCAATATTCTGGTAGTCGGCGACTCTTTTCCTCATCTTCCCCTCCAGCTCCATTAGACCCTGCTCCAAATACTCCATCTTTTCATTAGATTTGATAGCCCTTTCCCTCCATTCATTTATCAGTTCCATATCAGTTTTGTGTTGCTTGAGATGCTCAGCCTCGAACTCATGAACCCTTTTGTGCAGATTATTGCATTTCACTTGGGCTTCCGCAACTTCGTCTATGATCTTGTTTCCTCGATTGATTCCCTACTCAACTACCCCTGCTATGCTGTCTTCCAACCATGATAGGTAAAAGCGTACATGCCCTACGTGGTACCTGTCTGGCTCGATGGTGTCCCTTTCCACATTAACCTTTAGATGCCACATATGAGTTTCACATTTGTTCGGGATGTCGTCATCCTAAAAATCTGCCCTGTAGTGACACTTTTTAGAAACTCGCGGTATGACTTGCTTCTTGTCTGCCTGTCTCATAACACTGATAGTAACATAAGGGTATATGCCCCTTAATCTGAGCAATACCAAGTGCGGAGCATCCCTAGATCTGATGATGAACTCACTAGTAGGGAACCATTCGAACATCCATTGATTTTGGTCCTCTGTCAAATTGTCAAGAAACTGCCCCCATTATGTAGTGTTTTCCAGTTGAGCAAACCGACCTGGGATGTAAGTCATTCTCTTGGGGTGTTGGAAGGCTATATGGTCATTCCACGCCCTTCGTGGAAACTCTTGAAGATATTGACCCCTTTGGAGATGCTCTAATAACCAAACATGTAGTACTATATTACAACCCTACAAGTGTTTGAACCCCATTTGGCAGCGGTCCAAGGCTCGATTGACGTCAATGGTCAAATGTTGAGGCAGGATCCTCTGTCAATCAAACCTTTGGTGATAAAGTTATCTTCGCATTGCACTGTGTTGTACAATGCTCTGTTGTGATTCAACATTTCAAGCGGAAGCTCGTCCTCGTGTAAGGTGATTTTATGGCTTTCTAGCACCTGCCCCACCATATTGGCCATTTCTCAACCAGTGATGTTGTTGGGTACATATGCTTTACTCAACATCTTCATTAGAGCATTCCTGTGTGCCTCAGAATTTTGGAGCAGCGACATCATAGATATCTGAGCGGGAGTCTTGTTCAGATGATCAATGATAGAGTACTCCCTTGCATGTACCTTCCTCGAAAGGTCATCTGGACAAGTCTATATGAGGAGCAGTTTGTTAGAAGCTTGCTTACTCGTTTCTCCTAAGTGTTCAGGTGTATAAACCCTTCCTATTTTGGTCATCCCTTGTGCAGTGCCAGATTCTTTTTCTTTGACTTTCCCTTTCTTCTAGCCTCGGCCATATAATCCCAAGGTACAACATTGGAACTGAAGAGTGGTGTGGAAGCCACCATTACAATGAAAGGTATGGCCACCTCTACTTCAAATGGAGTGAGTATTGCTGCGGGTGATTTTATTTCTACTTCTAAGGGAACCGATGCGGGTACGTAACTCCAACTGGCGACCGTGTATGCACCACAATGGGATTGGGTGAGACTGCAGGCTTCTTAGGATCGTCACCTTCACGAATACGCCCGATTAATCCCTCGGGATCCCACTCTTTATCAGTTTCCATCACATTGACCCCTCCACCCCTATGATCTGGGAGAGGATTGTTGCGGACATTTGGTGCAGTTTCCTTTGCCTGTATGACCTTATTATCAATCAGTGTTTGGATCTTGTCTTTTAAGGTGTGGAACTCGTCAATAGTATGTACCTTCATGCATGAATGATATGCACATGTCTTGTTTGGATGGACCCATTAAGATAAATTCTCCATGGCCACGGCGGGAATATGGGTGAGATATCCAGTGGCTTTCAACATTTCGTATAACTGGTTGACGGGTTCAGTAATAACGGTGTATTGTCTAGGTGGTTTGCGGTCAAAATTAGTCCTGGATTTTTGATAATTTGGGCGAGTTGGAGTCGACTGATAATATGATGGTTGGGTGTTATAGGTGTGGTAGGCGGTAGCAGGTTAGGAATATCTGGGAGGTGATGGTTGGTATTTGGGTGGAGGTGTTTGGTATGTGGGTGGAGGGGTCTGGTATACAAATGGAGTTTTGGGTCCCTAGGAAACCATAACTATTCCCTCATCTTTCTTCTTCGATATAACACCTGATTGCAATGCCTTATTTGTGGCCTGATGTGTCTCAAAATATGTCACCATCCCGCTTTTAATACTCTCTTCAATCCTTTCTCCGAGTTTGATGATATCGGAGAACTTGTGGTTCCCAATGACCATTAGCTTTTCATAATACTGTGGATCCTGTGCCCAGACAAAGATCTTGTTCATCTGTTCCTCGTCTAATGCTTGTCTAACCTTGGCTGCTTCCCACCTCCATCGAGTAGCATACTCGCGGAAGGACTCAGTTGGCTTCTTCTTTAAGTTCTAGATATAGAAGACATCTGGCACATTCTCCGTATTAAACCTGAACTTGTTCATAAAATCGGATGCCATGCTCACCCAATTGTCCCACTTCTTAGGATTCTGGCTTATGTACCAGGACAGAGCATCTCCGGTAAGACTCCTCATGACTAGCTTCATTCTAGTCATTTCATCTTTTCCAACCCCCACAATCTTGTCACAATAAGTCCTCAGATGAACCTTGGGATCACCTGTTTCGTCAAACATTTCGAACTTGGGAGGTGTGTAACCCTCCGGTAGTTACATATCCAGTTTTATGCAAAAATCCTCATAGTTCAGACCTTCTATTCATTTACCCCTTTCAACACCCTGAACCCGACTTGTGAACTTTTTAAGCTCTTCAGCCATGTTCTTGATGAGCAGGTCCTTCTCAGCGGATTCCGGTGTATAGGAGATTGGTTAAGTGGAATGAGGTAGGGTTTCTACGTATATAGGGTTGTTCCGGTGATGGCCAGTATTTTGGGCATAATGATGATCATTGGTGGAGTTTTGGGGATCAGGAATAATTTGTGGGGTATCTTCGGGAGTATGGTAGGTGTTTTGTGGGTATTGAGTAGGGAGATGCAGCTTTTGAGGAGGGGTTGTATACTGGTAATGTGCGGGAGGATTCTGTGGGTGTTTGTTGGGTGTGTTCTGAGGTGGTGCAGGGTTATGGGTGTCGGGGATATTCAATGAGAGGGAGAGATTTCAAAAGTTACAGACCTGCTCAAGCTCACCCTGTAGTGCAAGTATCTTTTGCTCAAGCCATTAACCAAATCATTTAGGGATTGAGTTCCCCGACCATAGGATGTTTCCCCATTCTCAACAGGTGCAATGTCGTCTGTTCTGATGCCATTCATATCATCCATTTTAGCTTTCCCTTTTC
The DNA here is from genome assembly GCA_005239525.1 of Nicotiana knightiana. Classification (NCBI taxonomy): domain Eukaryota; kingdom Viridiplantae; phylum Streptophyta; class Magnoliopsida; order Solanales; family Solanaceae; genus Nicotiana; species Nicotiana knightiana. The sequence continues at coordinate 863 of ML390422.1, read as the reverse complement.
CTTTTGGTACACTTGGAGGAGGAGAAGGTGGAGGGCCCCTGGATCTGGTATGATAAGCTGATGATGCCAGTATGCGTGAACCAACCTTGGGGAATAGGGATAATGAAAAGGAAAGAAAGAAAAGACAAAAAAGGTAACCAAGTCAGTAAAGGTTCCAAGAAGAGTATTTGAAATATCCAAACACATAGTGCGGGAATGTAAATTTACGTCCTAATTTGGGAGCTTCATTTTGACCGAGGTAGTCCTTGAGACAAGGTTATTGGGAGAATTTTAGTGCCAACAATTGCCTAATTTCATTAATGTAAAAGCAGATAAATCTAAAATAAAACTAAATAAGATAAGTCACTAATGGTACTTGGCCTTATTACATTTGAAAAAGCAGGTAAACCTAATCTACTTGGTCCCAAAAGGACCTTCCCCAGGCTTGATCTTCTTGGCTCTGTCAATCAGGTTCCCTAGGTCGTGCATGCCCAACAGTAGGTATACTCTCGCTAGATGTCCTTCTTCGCTTCCTTCAGCATTCTGGCAAGGAACTCTTGCTCGTCCTCGAGCAATATCCTTCACACGTACATAATTCATTAACAAGGAGTGTTTTACATTTCAATCACACACATTACCCCTTAACTATGATCGATATCGACAATGAAGGATGAGNCTCAAGAATCGACTTGCAACCACTAAGCCCTCTCAATTCACGCACCTACCCAACAAGAAAGTTTACAACATTACCAATCGTTCATGAGACCATGTTCCCTCACCAACAAACAAAAGAGTGAATATAAATAGTCCTCAAATTCAAGTATGTTCTTGAACATAAATTAAGGACATCACACCATTGAACAAATGCCCTCACTCTCACAAAG
>MDKJ01197941.1:0-16253 GCA_005239525.1 Nicotiana knightiana | reverse complement strand
ATCCACGACATAGTTGATCGGGCTCGGAATGTGAGGGACTAATGATCAACCCCAATCCCACCGTGCCAGAACCCGAGATCAGAATGTCCGTCCTCAAGAACATTGAATCTGTGATCCCGGAATAGACCTTGACCCCGAATGAGCTCGAGGAAATGTTGTCAGCATAACCAATAGAAGACTGAAATAACAGAAGACCAAAATATCCCTGACCGGTCGGATATTACGGTGGAAATCTTGACATGTATCAATAAGGAACCCGCAAATAAGTGAATTAAGAGATTTTTATCCTTATAGAATTGTACCTAAAGTAGGACTCCCCTACTATATAAAGAGGGTCTGATTACTTGTAGAAGGGGGACGCAACACGCATTCAGAAGCAATATACTATTACTTTCTCTTTAAGCTACTATTCAATTGTGTCTTAACATTAGTCAAAGTGCATTCTATTCAAGGGTGGCTCACCCCACAAGGCTGTAACGGTTCAATTCGTGTGGTTTGAATTTAATTTATCATATTTTTTTCAATTGCAATTTAATTTATTGCTTTGTGTCAATTTAATCCATGTATCCTTAAAACCACTTACGAATTCAATCGTTATCCGATTTCGAGGGTAAACAGTTTGGCGCCCATCGTGGGACTAAGGATAATAGTGGTTATTTTATACAATTTTTCATAACACACACTACTTTACACTTGTTCTTTGAAGTGTCTCTAATTTTAGGTTAAAACTCAAACTCACAATTAGCACCCCTACTTGTTGACAACGAGTCCGATTATCACGCTGAAAATAACAATGTAGCGCCTGGTAATGATGTACCGCCCATTGATCTCATCATAATTCTTGTCGCGAACCCGTTGGACGCTAACCCGCATGTGGCTATCGACACAAACCTGCCTACCAACTCCGAGAATAGCATCCGTGGTAGATCCCAATCGGCAGCGCAAATTACTCAAAAAAATGGAGGAGACGGGATCAATCTACGGATGATATTTGAAATGTTACAGGCTCAACAAGCAGTGATACCTCAGTTACAAAACCAAAGTCGCGCATCGAGCAGAATTGAACCCGATTCGTCCTGGGAAATCACCCGTAAGGAAGAATCGGTCGTAGAGAGGTTGAATGAGAACGAGCCGGGGACTAACCCCAAGATCATAAAAATGCTCGAGGACCTGATAAAACAGATAGAATCAGCGGAGAAGAAAATCAAATCAAATGAAAAAAAGGTAGAAACCTACAATTCCAGGGGCGACCAAATCCCGGGAGCACCGCCGGTACTGAAAGGCCTGGACTCCAAGAAGTTCGTACGGAAATATTTCCCTCCAAGTGTGGCTCCAAAGTCGATCCTTAAAACATTTTTCATGCCCTAAGTACAATGGAACAAGCGACCCAAACGATCATGTTACCTCCTACACATGCGCCATTAAAGGGAACGATTTGGAGGATGATGAGATCGAGTATGTCTTGTTGAAGAAATTAGGAGAGACCCTGTCAAAGAGAGATATGATATAGTATCACAACTTACCTCCTAATTCTATTGACTCATTTTCTATGCTTGCAGACTCTTTCGTGGAAGCACACACCAGGGGTATCAAGATCGAAACCAGGAAGTCAGACCTTTTCAAAGTAATAAAGAAGGATAATGAGATTCTCAGGGAGTTCGTGTCTCGGTTTCAAATGGAACAGATGGATCTACCGTCGGTCGCTGATGATTGGGTCATTCAAACTTTCACCCAAGGACTCAATGTTCGAAGCTCGATGGCTTTACGATAGTGTAGAATCTGATAGAGTATCTGGTTGTTACTTAGGTTGATGTGCATAATCGATATCAATAGAAAATCAGAGTCGAAGACGATCAACTTGGGGATCTTTCCGGGTCTGTTTATCCTGTTAGACCCATCGACAGATTAAAAAGAGATATCGATCGTGAACTGAGGTCAAACAGGGATTGATACCAGTCGTACAATGAAGATCGAAGAAGTAGTGGGTCCGGACGGAATTCTATGCGGAATGAAAGGAGAAATGATCGAGCCCAGAGCAGACAAGGTTGTTGAGCAAGAACAGTTTTGATAGGCCTAAATAAGAACAAAATTATCGGAATATAACTTTAATGTTGATGTTGCTGCCATCGTATCAGCAATCGGATGCATCAAGGACACCAAATGGCCTCGACCTCAACAATCCCACCCAGCTTAAAGGGATCCTAACTAGATTTGCAAATATCATGGCAATCACTGCTATAAAACAGTGGATAGACAATAATTGAGGGAGGACGTAGCCCGGTTATTCAACAACAGGCACCTTCGAGAATTCCTGAGCGACCGAGCCAGGAATCATTTCAAAAGTAGAGATTCTAATAAATATACCAAAAAAGAATAACCTCAACACGTCATTAACATGATCATCGATGGGGTTGATGTTAAAATGCACAAAAGTATCTATCATAAGGGGAAAATAGACTCAAGATTACATACCAAAAGGAACTTTGCCCTTCAACGATGAGGACACAGAAGGGATCGTGCAGACCGACAACGATGCACTGGTAATGTATGTACTCATAAATAAATCTCGAGTTAACCGTGTATTAATTGATCTAGGTAGCTCGGCCAACATCATACAGTCGAGAGTCACAGAAGATTTGGGTCTACAAGATCAAATCATGCATGCAGTCCGAGTTCTAAACGGATTCAACATGGCATGTGAAATCACTAAAGGGGAGATAATATTACCAGTGAATGCCGTCGGGATCATCCAGGAGGCCAAGTTTTATGTGAAAGGGTACATGAGGTTCAACGCCCTATTCAGGAGGTCGTGGATCCGCAACATGAGGGAAGTGCCCTCGACTCTTCACCAAGTGTTAAAACTCCCAATGCTAGTAGGTAGAAAATATCTACAGAGAACGACCAGCCGCAAAGGAAATGTTTGCAGTCAAAGAGGTGATTCTCATATCAACACTCGCAATGTCAAAGGAACCAAGTTCGGGTACAAAGCAATAGGCTAAATAGCAATTATCGACACCGTCCATGACCCAACTGGATAAATGGGGGACTGGTAAAGATGATGATTATGAGGTTCCTAGATCTTTTATAGTCCCCGATTATTACGACGCCACTAAATCAATGGTTGAGGAGTTGGAACAAGTCATATTGATCGAGCATCTACCCGATCCGAAGGTACACCTAGGCACGAGGTTAACTCCTGAGCTCAAGAAAAAGTAATTCAATTTCTGATAGCTAACATAAATTGTTTCGCTTGGTCCCATCTTGATATGATAGGGGTACCATCTTGATATGACAGGGATCCCATCTTGATATGATAGGGATCCCACCAGAATAACCACTCACAAGCTAAGCCTAGACCTATAATTTCACCCGGTCAAGCAGTAGAGGAGACCCTAGTCCTAGGTCAAACATGCTTTCATCAAGGACAAGGTATCTAAACTCCTTAAAAAGGGTCCATTCGGGAGGTTAAATACCTGGATTCGTTAGCAAACATATTAGTAGTACCTAAAAAAGAAACAAATTAAGAATGTGTGTAGACTATAATGATTTGAATAGGGCGTGTCACAAGGACTCTTTCCCTTTGCCCAACATCGATTGCATGATCGATTCCATGGCCGGCCACGAAATCCTTAGTTTTCTCTATGCCTATTCTGGGTGCAACCAAATACAGATAAACCCGGATGATCAGGAAAAAACCTCCTTCATCACTAAGTACGGCACGTACTGCTATAATGTGATGCCATTCGGATAAAAAAAATACCGGTGCCACTTATTAATGCCTAGTAAAGCGGATGTTCGAGGAACAAATAGGAAAATCAACGGAAATTTACATTGACGATATGTTGGTTAAGTCCCTACCAAGCAGATGACCATTTAAATCATTTACAGGAAAACTTTACCATATTGAAGAAGTACAATATGATGCTGAACCCGAAGAAGTGTACGTTTGGATTCGGATCGGGTAAATCATTCGGGTTCATGGTATCCAACCGGGGAATTGAGATCAACCCCAACAAGATCAAATCCATCGAAGATATCATAGTGGTGGACAACATAAAGTCCGTGCAAAGGTTAACGGGGCGCATAGCCGCCCTGGGGCGATTCATCTCGAGGTCTTCCGATAAGAGCCACCAATTATTCTCGCTACTGAAGAAGAAGAACAAATTCTCATGAACTCCGGAATGCCAACAAGCCTTGGAGGAAATCAAGAAATATCTATCAAGACCACTACTTCTTCACACGCCGAAGGAAGATGAACAACTATACATGAACTTAGCAGTATCAGAGATAGCAGTAAGTGGAGTCCTGGTCCGGGAAGAGCAAGTTATGCAATTTCCAATGTACTATGTTAGCATGACTCTGGGTGAGGCTGAAACTAGCTACCCTCACCTAGAAAAATTGGTGCTCGCTTTGTTAAGCGCCTCTAGGAAACTGAAAATTTTCATATTTTCAGAGCCTTCCTACATGTGTTGTGACTACTTACCCATTGCAAAATATAATGCATAAACCCGAACTCTCGGAACGATTGGATAAATGGGACATGAAAATTTGCGTGTACGATATTGAATATCGACCCTGGACAACCATTAAATCTTAATTTTTTTTACAGATTTTGTGGCCGACTTTACGCCGGCCCTAATACCCGAAGTCGAAAGAGAGTTGTTGGTAAACTCGGGGGCGTCTTCGGGAATGAGGAACTTCTTTATGGATGACTCCTCGTATGCCAAAAGGTTTCGGACTCGGCATCGTGTTGGAGATACCTACAGGAAACGTAGTTAGACAATCTATTAGAACTATCAAATTGACTAACAATTTCATTTGGGACCACATCATATGCCTATTCGGAATGTAGGCTGAGATCGTGTGCGATAATGGGAATCAATTCATCGGTAGCAAAGTAAGCAAGTTTCTTGGAGACCACAAGATCAAAAGGATCCTATCAACACCTTACCATCCTAGTGGAAATGGACAAGCATAATCGACTAGCAAGACCATACTTCAAAACCTCAAAAAGAGGTTAAATGACGCCAAAGGGAAATGGAAGGAAATCCTTCCCGAAGTCTTATGGGCATACCATACGACCTCAAAGTCTAGCACTAGGGCCACCCTGTTCACGTTGGTTTACAACACTGAAACCCTAATACTGGTTAAAGCCAGAGAGCCAAGTCTCAGGTTCTGATACGCGACCAAGGAGTTGAATGACGAGGCCATAAATACGAGCATGGAGCTATTAGACGAAAGGCGCGAAGCTACCCTTGTTCGGTTAGCCACCCAAAAACAACGCATCGAGAGATATTACAACCAAAGGACCAACTTTCAACACTTCAATACCGATACTTAGTATTAAGGAAGGTCACACTAAACACCCGAAACCCGAAAGAAGGAAAGTTGGGGCCGGACTGGGAAGGACCATATCAAACTATCGAGATCATCGGAAAGGGATCATACAAACTTGGAATAATGAATGGAGAAAGACTACCTAACAACTGGAATATAACGCACTTAAAATGATATCACTTCTAAGTTACGACCCCCTTCGTTTCTTTTATTTACGTTTTGAATTAACACTTGCAGATAACCAACAAGGAGCGGTACAAATTTTAGGTCTGAAAGCACGTATTGCACTCTTTTTCCCTTTAACCGATTTTGTCCCAAATGGGTTTTCCGGCAAGGTTTTTAACGAGGCAACAGTGGATCGTGCTAACTTAGAATAGATAGCCGGTCATGAATCGGTGTCAAATATCACATCAACAGTATCTGAGGCTTCTCTCTATGATAAACCTCTAATACTGGGGAACATTATCCTCGGATATCGACTTTAGCAAGGAAAGAAACTTCGTGATTGAATGGTCTCGGCTCGATCGATATAAATTATTGTAAGGGCCAAACGGTCAAATTAACCGTGCCCATATAGAATGCTCGAGCCTTGGAACAAATTATGTTCACATGTATAACTATTATGCAAAAGAATAAAAAGAAGTCTTTTCCCTGCGGATAAACATCTTGTCCCTTAAAATTTTCCTTGCATTTCTTAAGGAATTTCCTACATCTGATCCCCTAAAGGTATCGAGCCCAAGGGCCACCTTAATTCGAGTTTGAAAAATCACTCTCACTCGGGGACTGCCGTAAAAAAACCAAGTCGGATGGTCCGATCTATCGGAGCTAGGGTGCACAAAACCTATTAGGCAACTCTCAAATTTCAAAGTCTACGGCCATCCCACTTAAGGACTGTTATCTTAGGAAGCCCGAAAAACTCGGGATAACGATCTCACTAGGCAACACCTGAACTAAAAAGGCTACAGTCATATTGAAACAACTCGGAGACGTCCGAGACCCGTAACAAAAACAACAAGGCCTTAGAATTTCTTAACCGGTTCTAAAGGCTACCCTCGACAAACTATAATCTAAAAAAATATAAGTACTTTGGGGAAAAATTTCGGTCACACCAAAACCCCACGATGCCTTAAAACAAAATAATGCTGAAGGCAATGCTTGTTCGAACCTCCGAGCATAACCTAACTATTTCACGCTAAGGCATTTCAATCTTTGTAAATCTATTAATAAAGCAAAGGAGAAATTCAGAAGTTGTTGAAGGGAAAATCCTTATATACATATAAAAAAAATTTACAAGGCCAAACAACCCTAATGAAAATTTTTACAAAGGCCAAACGACCTCAACAAAAAGATAATACAAAAGGCAAAAAAAAACAAAAACATCTGAAAAAGAGCCTAAGTGGCCTAGTCATCGTCGAGGGTCGCCTTATCACGTTTATTCCACCCTCTGATCCACTCAAACCCTCAGAATATTCATCCTCCTCGGGATAAGCCAACTTCTTGGCATCGACTTCGAGCTCCTTAGCACTCTCAATTTTAGCCGATAAATCAAAACTCGAGCATGAACTTCCTCGAGGGCCTCCCTTCAAGATTGCCACTTTGTGTGCTCGACAATATCCTTTTCTCAAACCTGGGCCACCTCGGCATCGGCCTTATATTAGACCACCATTTCATTAGCATCGACTATAACCACCTCGGCCTCTGACTTTGCCGTTTCAAGCTTCTTGGCCAGATTTTTTTGATCGAAGACGATCGAACATAGCTGAGACTGGAGCTCCTCAATATTTGTTTCATGCACCACGGCCTTTTCCTTTGACTTCCGAAGATGGACCTCAGCCGAAGCCAATTGTGCCCGGATAATATCCTTTTCCAAGGCAAGGCGGTCCATTTTTCTTTTCCATTCTTCATCCTCGACCTTTACCACGTCCATATCTTCCCGAAGTTGGTTGATCCGATCAAGATTCTTTTTTACATGCGGGTACAGAGTGTTAGTCACTGATTCTAGCTCATTGTCACTAATCTCAAAGACTTTTACCTCTTCCACCAGGTCGGCGTGCTCTTTTCGAGCCGCCTCTAGCTCAACTCGGAGGCTCTTAGCCTCCCCTTCGTGTTGCTTCCTGAGAAGTTTGTAAGTATCTCTCTTCTCAGTGAGCCCTCAAATATCGGATTCATACTGATTTAGCTCTTTCAATATCGAAGAAAAGATTCATGATAAGGCACCAAGGCCTACAAACACAAAGGAAAAAGTTATGTTCATCTGTCAATTAATCTAAGTACAACTTAGAAGTCATTAAGAGATATCTGAAGTTACCTGGTTTAATGCATGCTGAGCTTCGTTGAATAGGCAGGGCCCTTCCACCCCCTTCATCTTAGCTTGGTCTTCCTCGATCACCAAGCACCAAAGGTAACTGGACAACCCCACAGGGGCAGAGAGGACCCCGACATCCTCCAAAATGGAGATGATGATCGATCGCTTCCGGTCAGGATCCACGGTTGGAGCTGTGAAACGGTTGATTAGTTTCGGGCTTGAGGAAGGCCCGCTTGTTCCCGAAGATGGACTCTTCCTTGGCACCTCTAAGTCACCCAATCTGGTGACATCTTCTGTGGTGGTAGAATCCACTCCGTTAAAAAAGCCACGGAAGGGGTCGTCCACTCTATGGGCCCCTTCATTAGGGCGAGGTTTCCTTGTCTGAGCCTCGTTGTATATAAAATTAGTGAACGAAGGCAACTCAGTGATATATATCACACCGAGTACATCTTTCGGGGCATTGCCCACGTCCGGGAGGCCTCGGCCACGGCCTCCTCGTTGGCCTCAACCATGGCCTCCTCGCCAGCGGCCTTGGCTTGAGGAAGATTGTCCTCGCCTTTCTGTGGTTCAGAGGCCCCTTGTCGCTCGAACTGAGACCGCACACAGGCCACCAGTTCAAAGGCTTCTTCTTCTTCTGACTCATCCCTCAGCCGGTGGAGTGAGTCCGGTGAGGGCGCTCGAGCATTGGTATTTTATATAGGCTTGCGCACCAACTTTCTTTTTGTTTTCTTTTTCTGTGAGCTCGGAGAACACGAAGCCCTTTTTATCTTCTTCTTATCCCCCTGTCTCAAATCAGGGGATATGGTGGGGCAATCCTCGTCACCGGATAGAGGCCTCAATACGACCTCTTTGGATAATACTGCAAAGGAAAATAAAACAAGTAAGAACTTGTCGGAAAAAAAACCAAGTTTTACTCACTCGGGAAAGGAATTTCACCATGAGAACGAGCCTCCCACCGGCCCTTCGAAAGTTCGCACCATGTGCGCTCAGAATACGGCCTTTGTAACATGATGCCCTTGACCCACTCTTTGAGTCGAGGGACTGAATTTGGAACCCGAGCGACAACTGCACCACCACCAAGCACCGATAAAGAGGAAGGAAGTAAGGGTAAAATAAAATTTGAAAACGAAATTTTACTTACGTTTTGTGTTCCACTTCTTGGGGAACGGCATGCACTCGACTGGGATCAGGTCCGACGTCCTTACTCGGACAAAATAGCCTAGCCAACATCAATCCCGATATTCATCAATACTCTAAAATGGGGCTTTACTAGCCCAGCGCGCGAGCTTGATCCATCCCCTCAAAAGAGTTGGGGACTGTTAGGCGCATGAGGTGGTTGACGGTGAATAAGCTCCGATCGATCTTGCTCACGAAGAACCAAAAGAGGATCACAATCCTCCAAAATGAAGGGTGAATTTTACCAAGGCATACCTCGTATCTTTTGCAGAAATGGATGATAACCGGATCCAATGGGCCCAGCGTAAAGGGGTAAGTTTAAACACTTAAGTATCCCTCGACGAGGGTGGTGATATTTTCATCTGGCCCAGGAACCACCACGTGCTTGTCAACCCAGTTGCAATCATTTTTTACCTTGGTGAGGATTTCTTCAGTGATCGAGCATACGTATCTCGAGACCTTCTCACACCGGCCAGGCACGGAGGGAGGTTTTTCAACCTTATAATCGGCGGTTACCAAGCACCCACCAGGGATGAACGTGTTCAAAGGAGGTTCTGCCGTTGGTTCCTCAACAGTAGTACGTGGAACGGTCTCCTTAGCAGCCGACCGCAATGTAGAAGGAGTTTCTTTTTGGGGAACAATTTTTGGAGTCTTCTCCATTTCTTTTTTTGAGGGAAAAAGAAGAAGTGGAAGTTATAGCAGTACACTTGATGATTTGGGATAAAGATGAGCAGAAGTCCTCTCAAAGGATAGTAAAAAACCATAGTACAAATGCCAGAAAATATAAATATTTCTAAAGAACAAGGGTAGAAGGTTTGGATGTAAAGATTGAATGAATAAAAATGGGGGTATTTATAGTTTTCAAACGACGGTTCGCATCCAGGAGTGGTTGAACGGCCACTGACAAGCATTCAATGCCACTAAGATTTGACTGACGCAATGTTTTGTTTATTTTGTCATTTCTGTCGTGAGGTATCGAGGTGAGAATCGGGAGCTCATATCGACTTTCGTCGTCTACTCTCTCTTCAGTATAATTATATATTTTAAGCATTTTCTTGTTTTATCATATTCTAAATTTCATCGATAAACTTTAAGCCCATTTGAATCAAAGTTAATACCTATAATCTGTTCCTTTTGTACACATATGCAGATAAACAGTCATTGGCAAGTTGTTTTGTGTGCATTATTTTCATGTAGATAGTTTAACTCTCTGTTGTATTACAGATCATTGTACTTACTAACTTTTCATTGCTGATGTTAAATTAATGTATACGGTAGAAACTGGGATCGTCCATGAAATGGTAGATCGGGCTCGGAACGTGAGGGACTAATGATAAACCCTAAAGCCCACCGGGCCAGAACCTAAGATCAGAATGTCCGTCCTCAAGAACATTGAATCCGTGATCCCGAAATAGACCCTGACCCCAAACGAGCTCGAGGAAACGTTTCCATCATAACCAACAGAAGACCGAAATAACAATAAGGAACCGGCTATATAAAGGTGGTATGATTACTTGTAAAAGGGAACCGGCAAATCAGCAAATCAAGAGATTTTTACCTTTTATAGAATTTTACCTAAAGTAGGACTCCCCTGCTATATAAAGGTGGTATGATTACTTGTAAAAGGGAGACACAACATGCATTAAGAAGCAATATATTGTCACTTTATCTTTAATCTCTTATTCAACTGTGTCTTGACATTGATCAAAGTGCATTCTTTTAAAGAGTGGCTCATCCCCCAAGGCTGTAACTGTTCAATTCGTGTAATTTAAATATTCTTTATCATATTTTATTTCAATTCCAATTTAATTTACGTTTTGTGTCAATTTAATCCACGTATCCTTTAAACCACTTACAAATTTAATTGTTATCCAATTTTGAGGGTAAACAGAAAGGATAAATTTTTTATTTTCATTTTTATTAAGAAATATTTTATCTAATCATTTTATATATATATATATTTAAATTAAAAAATAATAACTAATACTAATTATTAACCAAATAACTAATTACTAACTACTTATGCCATGTGACTTTTTTCAAGGCTGCCACATGGCTTAAGGAAAGGATTTTTTTCTCTTCTTTTAATAATATATAGATTTTAGAATAATTTGAAAACTCCAACTTGAAACTACTCTCTGATTTAAGAAATATTTATTTTATTATTTTATGGATAATTAAATTAGAAAATAATAAGTAATAACTAATTATTAACTACTTATGACATGTGGCTTTTTTCTAGACTGCCACGTGGCTTAAGGAAATGGATTTTTCCTCTTTATTTAATAACATATAGATTTTAGAATAATTTGAAAACTCCAACTTGAAACTACTCTGCAATTTGAAAGGACATATTTTTCCTTCATTTTTTTTTTATCAAGAAAAATTTTATTTTATTATTTTATATATATTTTAATTAAAAAACAATAACTAATAACTTCTTATTAACCAAATAACTAATTGTTAACTACTTTTTCTATGTGACTTTTTTCTAGGCTGCCATGTGGCTTAAGGAAAGTGTTTTTTCCTCATCTTTTAATAATATATAGATTTTAAAATAATTTAAAAACTCCAACTTGAAACTATTCTCCAATTGGAAAGGATAGTTTTTTCATTTTTCACTAAGAAATATTTTATTTTATTATTTTATAGATATTTAAATTAGAAAACAATAACTAATAACTAATTATTAACCAAATAACTAATTATTAACTACTTCATCCATGTGGCTTAAGGAAAAGATTTTTCCTCTTCTTTTAATAATATATAAATAAGTAACAAGAGATATCAATCAAATGATATGGCATTACTCTTCCTGCTTTTACTCTCATCCTTAAAAGCTTGGAAACACCCTTCGTGTATATCTACTCTTCCTCACAAGCACGAAAATACCTTTCGTGCAATAGTAATAAATAAAGAAACAAGGAAACACCCTTCATGCAAAATCTCTCTTCCTCACAAGCACGGAAACACACTTCATGCAATTCACTCTTCCTCACCCAAGCATAAATATGTAAATCAGTACCAAGCGAGGTGGGTAGCACAAACAATATCAAGAAGCGTGATTGATCATAACTATTTAAAGCATGAATAGCGTAAAAGACGCTCAACATGGATACTAACATACTAACATGCTCAACATGGATACTAACATGAATACTAACTATTTAAAGCATGAATAGCATAAACGACATCACGACACGCTCAACATGGATACTAACATGAATAACAATAATCAGAGTGTCTCATAATCTATTTAAAGCATAAAAGACATAATATGTGAAGCAACAAGATGTAAATAAACTAGTTCTACCCGCATGATTAACCCATATCAAGCACATATACACTCGTCACTTTTCATAGACAAGCCTCCCAACACATTTATCATATAGAAATTAGACACAATTACATCCTAATTCCCTCAAATCAAGGTTTATCAAGATACTTACCTCTTTATGGCACAAATCCAACCCTCCAATACTGCCTTTCCTTTAGAATCTAACCAATTAATACTTAAATATGTCAAAACATGCTTTAGAAACCATCATCATACCAAAATTTAGGAAAGTCAACAAAAATCCAACCTGAGCCCCATGGTCGAAATCTGAAATTAGGACTAATTCACGTTACCCATTTTCCCCCGAGTCCAAATATAAGATTTGTATTAAGATTGAACCTCAAATTGAGATACAAATTCTGAAAATAAATCCTCATAATTGTTTTTCCCAAAACCCCAATTTTTACACTTATAAGTACTTGATTCAGGGATAAAAGTCTATGAAGAATCATGAAAATAAAAAAAACTAAGTAAACTTTTCTAACCTATGAAGTTGAGATGAAGAAACCTCTCAAAATTCTCCTCAATCCATGATCTAGGTCTTAATATGGTGAAAAGTGGCTAAATCCCGATATTCAGCCCTTTTTTGCCTAGACATCAAGTGCTCTTCGTGTTCGCAGAGCCCCTGTTTCTTTTGCGAAGGTCAATGGCAAATTGGACATCACACTCGCGAAGGCCTCTTTGCATTCACGAAGGCTATCGTCCCCCCTCCCCCCCACCAAAGCCTCCGCGTTCATGATCCACCGGTCGTGTTCCTAATGAAGAACCATTCGCTAGCCCCCGAGATCCCATCCCTATGTGTTCGTGTGAGGACTGTCGCATTTGTGAAGGCCAAATCCCCCTAGGTCCTCGAGTTCACGATCTTCCCCTCGCGTTGGCATACTGTAAAACATCCCTCCCCCAATTAACACTTCATGAACGTAAGACTAGCTATGCGTTCACGATGCACGACGCACCAGCAACACACCAGATGTTGCGAATTGTACAAAAATGCCTAGAATCCAACCTCAAAACTCACTCGAACCCCCCCTCTCCAGCCCCACCAGAAACATCCACACATGTATATAAACTTCATAAAAACTCGCTTGTGAGCTCGAATTACCAAAATAACATCAAGAATCAAGAACGCACATCAAAACTCAAAGATTTCAAAGTTCATAATTTTAACTTTTCATAATAAGCACCAAAGCGGCATGGGGTCACTTGGGACCCCAACCAAACATGCGTACACACTTCAAGGCCAAAGAATGCCAATGAATCTAACCATAACTCACTCATGGAGAACTTAGCATATAACTTCTTCTCCCTTAGAATTTGAAGCACAATCCTAAAATATTGCTCGTCCTCCTCCCTTCTACCGGAATATACCAAGATATCATTAATCAACAAAATAACAAAAGAATCTAAAAAAGTATGGAACACGTTGTTCATCAAATAAATTAAGGTTGTTGGGGAATTAGTCAACCCAAAAGACATCACCAAGAACTCAATGCCCATAATGATTCCTGAAAGCCGTCTTAGGAATGTCCGAAGTCATAACCTTCAGCTGATTATGCCCTGATCTGAAGTCAATCATCGAGAACACCCTAACACCCTAAACTGGATCAAACAAATTATCAATGCGATGCAAAGGATACTTGTTCTTGATGGTAACCTTTTTTAATCGCCTTTAATCAATGTACATCCTCATGGAACCATCCTTCTTCTTCATAAACAACATCGGTGCACCCGAGGGAGAAACAATAGGCCTGATTAACCCTTATCCAACAACTCTTGCAACTTCTCCTTCACCTTATTCAACTCTTTTGGAGCTATGTGATATAGTGAAATATATACGGACTGAGTGCGCAATACAAATCAATATCCCTATTTGGTGGCATGCCTTATAGGTCTGCTGGAAACACATCTGGAAACTCTCTTACTATGGGGACTGAATCGATCGTATAATACCATAACTGATATATCTAACAAAGTCCAGATACACCAAACATCCCTTCTCAACCATTTGTTGAGTCTTCAGAATTGAAACCACCCTACTATGAGTCTGACCAAGCGAACCCCTCTATTCCAACCTTGGCAACCCTTGCATAGCTAACATCACAGTCTTAGCGTGACAATCAAGAACAACATGGTACGTAGATAGCCGATCCATATCGAAAATCACCTCGAAATTAGCCATATTAAGTAGCAGAAGATCAACTCTAGTCTCATAACCCGCAATTTTTAACATCATAGGAACAATAAACGCAATCCACCATAATGGAATCTCCAACAGGTATAGACACATAACTATGAATATCCAAAGAGTCACGAGGCGTATCTAAATATAATGCAAAGTAGGATGACACACACGAATAAGTAGCACCCGAATCAAATAATACTGAAGCATCTCTATGAAAGACCAAAACAATACCTATAATGACTACATATTATGCGACTGCCTCATGACTACCAGGGAAAGCATAACAACTGGCATGGCCTCCACCTCTAAGACGACCTCTGCCTGCCTGTCCCACAACTTTATCTGGTTGTGTAGGTGGTAACGCAACTGGTGCAAAAATCATAGTCTGAGTACCCTACTGAGGTACACTTATCCATCTTGGAATAATCCTTCCTCAAATGACTCGAATCACTATACTAAAAACAAACTCTCTTCGGACGTGCCTACTAGGACTAAGTATGCTCAAACAACTAGAATAACCACTATAAGGTAGGAGGTGTACTGAAGGATGACTGCTTTAAATGAGTGATATGAAATCCTTAGCTAGCTGGAGCACCACGTAAAACCTGTAGTGCTGACTGCAAGATTCTACTAGACTCACTCATGACCCATAAATCCTATGAACCTAGTGCTCTGATAGCAACTTTGCCACGATCCAAAATTCCACCAAAAATCGTGATGGCACCTAGCCTCCAAGACTAGGTAATGCAACCATGCAATATATATTTAAACCAACGAAAACAAGATATAATACGAATGAATAAATATAAATATCATAACAAATCTTCAACAATAGCTAATAACCGAGATATCATAACTTCAAATTCCCAAACCAAGTAGTATGGAGTCATGAGCTCTAAAACTGAATACAAGGAGATGCCTCAATAATATAACACTATCTGAATATATAAGTAATAGTATGAAGATAGGGGAAGAGGACTCCAAGGGTCTGCATGCAATCATACAACACTATCTTGAATCCTCTCTATCAGCAACAATGCTCACTCTTGAGATCCGCTACTACCATTCATGGATCTGCACAAAATGTGCAGTAGTGTAGTATGCGTATGCGACAACATGTACTCAATAAATATTAAGACTAACATCGGTGAAATAGTGACGCGGTTCAAATCATGTGGTACTCACTAGTCAAAGAACTTGTGCAGTTATAATAACCCGCACCGAGAGAAATGATCAAAGAGAAAATAACATCAACTAAAAAATCAAGATATAACAACTCAATATGGATAATTCAATCTTGACTAACAAGTCATCAACAAATAACACAAGCCTTGAGTAGCATGTCAAAATTCAGCATATAATAATGCATAACAAAGCATGAAGAATTCACTTCCATGATCAAAGATTCTACCTTTATACTCAAAACTCACCATCTTCGAATTCGATATAAAATCAACCAACATCATCCAATTTACCATAACCCGTGTGTACGTCATCCACATGCAAATTATAGCTCAAAACCTCAATTTCACTCTCTTAAGTTAGGGGAAACCCCCCAATTTTTACCTCAAAATTCCATATTTTTGGTGTTAATAATCTATGTAGAGTCTTGAAATAATACCACAAATGAGTAAAAATCACTTACCCCTTAGTCATGTATGAAAATCTCCAAGCCAAATCCGCCCTCTCCAAGTCTAGCATTCAAAATATGAGAGAATGAGCTAAAATTCCGAAATATACCAATTAAGTAGTCTGCCAAGAAACTTTCACATCAGTGAACAAAAGGCTCGCATTTGCAACAAAAACCTCGCATTTGCAACAAAAACCTCGCATCTACAAGACTCCTCCCTCTAGCACCTGCCACAAAGGCATCGCTTTTGCAGAGTCGCAGGTGTGCCAAGGAATTTCAGGTGCGC